>CATIWO010910529.1:0-16745 GCA_949673435.1 Macaranga tanarius | reverse complement strand
ATCGTGCTTTCTCATGATAACATATTCTATATATATATATAGAATATGTTGTCATGAGAAAGCACGATGAATATATATATATATATATATATATATATATATATATATATATATATATATATCATTCTAACCATAATCAATAGCCTACACAAACCAACATAGTCATGTAACTTTAGTTACATGAGAATTATTATATATAAGCATTATATTAACAATTACTTATCTCCAAGCTTTCAACTCCTTCAAGAAGAAAACCTCCTCTTATTGAGTAGGGTCTCCTTTATCCTTATCAATACCTACACATAATTTATACATCAATTCTCATATAACAAGCATGACTCTTACATCCAACTCAACTAAATACAACTACGTACAACTTGATGCTCAAGATTCCATGCATCCAAATAATTCACATACAAATCCAAAAATCATGAAAATAACACTGAAGCTAGAATTATGTGTCTACTAACCAATTGGAATTACTCAATTTAGATATGTGTAGAATTAATTATGGATTTTTGATCAAATTGAGACAAAACAGAGTTGATAGCATGAGCAAGAAATTGTCAAGCCATACCAATCAGTCCTAACGGCAAATGCAGCTCTAGCTCAAAACATAAAAGTTGTAGGAGACTCTTTGAAGTTTTCAAAGAATCTGACCTTGCTTAATTTAGAGTTCTACAACTCTAGATATCACTATATAACCATCACATAAGAAAATTCATAAACCAGCCTATATGCTATTGCTGGCATGTTTAATGCATAAAGTTCATAATACTCTTAAGAATCATAGACACCTCCTAAAATTACCAAATTCATATAGACTATATAACCATAACACAAGAAAATTCATAAACCAGCCTATATGCTACTGCTGGCATGTTTAATGCATAAAGTTCATAATGCTCTTAAGAATTATAGACACCTCTAAAATCACTAAATTCATACAGACTCTACCTATATGAGTCTACTTTCATTTTCAACTAAAATTATATTATTAGCACATGTAGAGAA
The DNA here is from genome assembly GCA_949673435.1 of Macaranga tanarius. NCBI lineage: Eukaryota > Viridiplantae > Streptophyta > Magnoliopsida > Malpighiales > Euphorbiaceae > Macaranga > Macaranga tanarius. The sequence goes on along the minus strand of CATIWO010910529.1, from coordinate 15,731 downwards.
TTAATTATGGATTATTAAATCTATTTAGGTAGAACAGGACACTTACTATGAGCAGTAAAATGGCTGGCCCTATTAAACCCTCTTAGCAACAAAATCAGTCCAATCTTAAAATATAAAAATTATAGAAGACTCTCTGAAGTTTTCATGTAGTCTAACCATGCTCAAATCAGAGCTCTATAGCTCCAGTTAGAGCAATAATAAAATGACTGAAAAATAGAGGAACAGGATCTAAATTTAACCAAATATCAAAACTCAACTTCAATAAATAAAAACACAAGCTAAGCTTACCAATTGATGTTCAAATTGATAAAAGACCTCCTAAAGCTTCTCAATCCTCTTGTTAGATAGCTTAAGCAAGATCAAAACCTCTCAAAATTTATCAAAGCTCACTCTTCTTCTCCCTACAATAATTATCTACACCACATATACACATACATACCCACACACTCACACACCAATTACTAGCCTCCATATATGCCCTTAGGTGTCCTTCCCATATTGTATATAATTATAACATATCTTATTGATAAAGAATATTAATAAACATGTAGATAATTATATACAAATATCTCCACAATATCCTATTAACTCCTTAATGAAATGGAATTATTACATAATAACTCATAACTTCCCAATTGTAACAATCTACTCCTAACTTTCCTTGCAATTAAGTCCCTCTCTACAATTATACTTATAGTCAATTTAAATTAAGCCCACTACTCTACTATATATAAAATGTAATGTATACATCTTGAATGCGTGTGAAAAAGGGCGGGTGTTACACTATTTATTCTAGTTTTATGCTTACCTTTTACGGTTGTGTGGTTTAGTCCTTTCCCTCTTTTATCCTTTTTATTATGTTTTTTGATTGATGACAAAAAGGGGGAGTATAAGAATTATATTAGGATTAATTGACTATTTGCTTTGACTTTCTCGTTACTATTGACTTCTTGATGTTGTTGATGCATTTGCTATTAGCTTATTATTTTGATTTTGCCCTTATTTTCTTGTCGTTTATTTCATTTGTTGTCGAATTAATTGTTTGTGATCTTGATTGAACTCTATCATTGATTTCTTGATTTGGCTTTTTATTTATGATTCACAAAATAAATTTTTTGATATACTGTAGGATTATCTTTATTCTGTTCATGCTCTAATCTTCAGTAAATGCCATGATAAAACTAGATTGGCCAGAGAAATTAGCTTGATATATTTATGCTCAAATTTTGATTTCTTTTTAGTACAATTTTTGTCCAAAATTATTGACAAAATTTAGGGAGAGCAAAATTTCTTTTGAGCATAGAATAAGGGGGAGCAATTTCTTTTTCATTTTTTCAAGACATAGCCATCATTTCATCACTTAAATATTTTTACCATTGTGAAATTAAATTTTTATCAAGTTTTATCATCATAAAAAAAATGGAAGATTATTGACTAAAGGTTGCAACCTTAATTTTTTATGATAACAATATTTGATAAAAATATGTACTAATTATTTTTAAGTGATGAGTGCAAAAAGAGCCATCAAGATAAAATGGAAATATATGTGGATGAAGCCCACAATTGCAAAGCTCAAAGTTGAACTTCAAAGAAAAGCCTTGAAGCCCATGTAGAAAATTATAGGACTCTCTGATCATTTTAGATTTCTTGTAAGGATAAAAGCAAGAAATGACCTTAACTTGGAAGCACAACTTGTTTTCTATTCAAAAATTATAAAAATCTTTTTAAATGTCAAAAGTGTAATTTTTCGTTCACCAAATTTTTCTATACACACTTAAAGTTTGAAAAAATATTTTGGTAAAAAAATTTGCATTTTTGGTTGACCAATCCTTACACAAAAAGTTGAAAAGATTTTTAAATTGACAAAAAGTGCTTTCAAATGGACAAAAATGCCTTTTTAAAAGATCAAGGCCGCCTTGTACCAAAATGGATAAGAATTCATATGTGAACAAATGTAGAAACTTGGTGTTAGGCTAATTCAGGAAAGTTGACTCTGAAAATTATAGACCACTTTTCAAAAGCCTGATTTTGATCAAAAACCGATTTACTGCTGCAAGCAAGCAAAGGAAATTTTGTTGTTACTTCACATGCTTGAGCTTCATATGTCTTGAATTATAAGAATGTACCTTGGATAATTTGGCATCTAGGGTAACTTTTTTGTGCATATATAAATATTTTTTTCCAATTTTCTGATTGTGTGTGTGTGTGGAGAGAAAATTATTTTTCTTTGAAGAGATTTCACTTGTGCTTCCTTATTTGGTCATCTTCTCTTCAATATCCATAGGCTTTCTTATTCATCTTGTTTGAGTGAGAGACAAACACCATATCAATTTTGTTGTAAAAATTTGGAAGGAATTATTGAGTGAGCAATGGATGCTTAGCTTCTGGAGCTATTCAAAACTAAAGTTGTACACAGTTGTTGGAGCTGTTGGGAAAACTAGAGGGGAAGTTAGTTGCTGGATCTATTGAAAACTAACTTGGATAGCAGCTTAGATAGCGTAGATCTAAGGTTGTAATTGGCTTGTCTCTTGCCTATAAAAATAGACTTTTAGATAATGAAAACTCTTAAGGAGGATTCCTTAAGGAGTGGATGTAGGTAAGGGGTGCCGAACCACTATAAAAATTTATTTGTGTTGATTTCTCTCTCCCTTTCTCTCTCTTTTCTTATTTACTTTGTGTTTTCTGTGGCAAAAATTAGTTCACTTGCTTTTTCTTTATTGCTTATCAAAATTAAAATTGACATTTTATTTGTTGATTAGCTTAATACAAAAATTTAAAATCAGCTTTCCAAACTCACACTTTAAATTAGCAAGCCAGTTTTCAATTTTGAGAAAAATTTTGTAAAGCTGAATTGATAAATGAGAAACTATAAACAATTACTTTGTTTTGGAACATAGTGCATAGCATAGATATACAATTGTCAAAAATTTTGCTTGTATCATGTTAATCGTTCAACAAAGTTTGAATTTTGCAGTCGTCAAAGGGGAGGGTTGTCCCCTGTTATGCAGTCCATCGATGTTTAGGTCATATGACTTTCCTATTAATCAAAAAATTTGTGGCCTAAAATAACTAGAATATAGGAAAGGCAGAAAAAACTCTTCAGCAGTCACACAGTAAACTATTCTATTTTGCCTGCTCTGAACGTCAATAGCACAAATGTTCACTATATCTTTAATGAGAGTTATTTTTCTTTTATAAAATTTTTTGAATAAATAATGTTACTTTTTTCTAAGTTTTTTTTAAAAATAATTTAGATGAAAAGACTGTTTTTTAAATAGGGAAAAAAATAAAATAAAATTACTATGAAAGTTTATTGTTAAGTTAATTATTTGATGATTGGTTAGTATCAGTTTAAAAATGTACTATGAAATATAATTTATGTGATGATAATGAGAAACTTAATTTCAAAGTTGAACTTAAATAAATTAATTCTAATCTTTATCTCAATTTTTCATTTTTGTCTCCTTTGTAATTATTATTGTTATTATACGAATTAAAAAATATACCCTTTCTTTGTAAAAAGCTCTTAATAAAAAAAAATCGAATAAAATTATTGTGATAAAAATTTTAAATTTTCATCTTTATAAATTATTCGATTAATTTATAATTTTAATTTATTACAAATATTTAGTTAATTATTTTAGAATTATTATGATAAGTTTAAAAATTCTCACATTTATAAGTTATTTGATTAATTTATAGTTTTTAATTTATTAAAATTATTTTAAAATATTTATATTAATTGCAGTCTACCTAACGCGCAGATAAACTATTAATTTATTATTATTGTATCCATCCGGTAGTTATATAAATATACGATAATCATTCATCATATTGACAAATTATATAGGTTCATGACGTATTAGATTAGTGGATTAGCATGGGATACAATATGTGAGTTAAATTTATTATTTCTTAGTAGACTAACCCATAACACTTAAAAAATAAATTTATTATTATTGTATCGATCCGGTAGTTATCTAAATATACGATAATCATTAATCTTAACCCCTCTTTTTTACGTCACATTTGCGTCATGTACAATATTAAAGTTGGATTTAATCAGACTGGCCATGACCCATAGACTTCATCTGATGGAAAATTTCAAATGTTAATAAAGCATTATCTGTAATCAATCTATTCGGCACAAAAGCACATTGCGTTTCGTGAATAACACCAATTTGAGTCGATTTGCTAGAACCTTGGACATGAGTTTGTATAAATTTTAATGCACAAATTAAAAAAATTTCTAGTTATTTAAATCTAGATTAGAGATAATCTTATTTTTCTTTTTTTATTATTATACTACTAATATATAGTACAAATAGAATCATAAACAAAGTTTAATTGCCACAGGCATAGAGAGCCAAAGAGTGCACCAAATGGAAAATTCGAAACCAGAAACACATGAAAGTGAAGCTTACAGATTTAGGTGAGGGAATCGAACAAGAAGAAGCACAAGCACTTTGCCGTATCCAGAGAACTGCAAAACGAATGTCATTTAGCTATAGTTGTAAGAAAGAAGAGAACAAAATGTAAGCCACCTCCATTTTATTCAAAAACCAAACGTTAACTTTTGGCAGAGTTGAGAATGTCAAACTTCAAAAACTAAGATCTGATTTTCCAACTATGATTATTTTGATATATTTATAAACTTTTTTGCATAAGATTATGATTTATTTTCTAAAATTATGACATGTGTAGGATTTATTATTTCAAATTAATAAATTTACTCTACATATAAAATAATTTTTTTAATATTAGATTATCTAATTTTTTAATAAATTTAATTTAAATATCTAATTAAATTATTTTTTTGTGAGATTGATAAAGTTAGGACAAAGAAAAGGACAATAATAACGTTAATGTTATGTAATAAAGTTTCATGAAAACCTTACCTCACAAAAAAAAATGTAAATTTCCTGTAAGAGCATGATCAACCTCGCAAAAAAATCTTGACTTCCAAGGAATGTGCTCTCCTGCCAAGAGAAAAACCAACTCTTTAAGAACAACAAATCTCCCTTTCTTTAAAACATCTCTCCACTTCTTATAGATTTCATTAACACAAGCAGCTAGCTTCATGGGAAAGAGACTCATTTTTGAAGTTCAGTGTGATTCACTTGGATAGGGATCCTCCTCTATCAGAGTGATGTCTTTCTTGCTTTGCCACCCCTTTGTATCTCTTTGTTCCTTACTGAAGTTGAAGTCGCCCATGGCAACAAGCGGAGTTTTTCTCTGAGTAGGTCAAGATACAAGCTAAGCTAATGATTAACAACACTTTAGCATCAAATACAACTAGAAAATACATCAAAAGCTGAAAAAGTAATCTTGCCAGGTAATATGCATTGGCTCACAAAAGAGAATCTATGAATGCTTAAAATAAAACATCATGACTAAGCATAATTACTTAGAGCAAACTAAGCAATCTCCATGCCATATAAGCACAAAACAAATAATACATCTACAAGCTACAGCCCATGCTAAAATCATACACATTCAGCAAAAATCTTATCACTCCCCAACACTCTGTAACAAGGTTTTAAACAAAAAAAATGGCTAGCTGTGTATGCATTTGTACATATTGTTATGCTGGAAGCTGTTCGGGTTGCTTGGAAACCCGGGCTTGCATCCAATTTGATCATTCCGGCATCAAATTCAATCTATCTTTAAATTGAACCACATAGCCATTGAAGAAGAATAATTCATCAGTGTGGTTGGCTCTAATTGGCCAAACTTTGATGAATCATAATAACTATTTGTATGTAAATTTTTATAAATTATTTTTAGACCAATAAAATATTTTCGGTCTAATACATAATTTAATTAGACTAATTAAACATTTTAGTCTAATAAATTTGTAAGATTTTAAACCAATCAAATATTTTGGTTTATTATCTTAATTAAATTATTTTAATGACCAATCAAATTATTTCAAACATGTCATAAAGATAATGATAAATAGATAATAATTAAAGTTATTATTCATTTAAATAATGAAATTAGCCAATCAAATTACATCAAACGTAGATAAAGTCAATCTTACTACTAGAGTTATGAAATTTCATAACATATATACTACCTCTACAAGATGCCTATAAATAGAGGTGTCTCCCATGCTTTAGATCATCCACAACATAAGCACTAAACTTCTGCCAAAATTACAACTCAAATTTCCTACAAAATCATCAAGGTGTTCTTTAAATCCCTATAAGATCATCAAGGTGTTCTTCATTAAAACTCTTCATTGAATTATTTCAAGATCAAGCTACAAAACCCTTGAAGATCGTAGTTGTTGCGAGATTCAAATAAGATGATTCATATTCTTTATAATAAGACTATTATTATGGATTATACTCCACTTTTTTCAAATTTAATAAAGTTCTTAATTTGTTCCTCAATTTTCTTGTGTGATTTTTCATACACGAAATTTATGTGTACAAATTTCTAGCACGCCCAGTTCAACTGTCTCTACCTCTCATATCTTATTTCGCGAATTAACTATTTGAAGAAGATGAAACTAAAGAAAAGCAAAACAGCTACCTCCAATAAGTTCGATCTTCGTTGTCGAGCTGGCCAACCTCAATCTCCAATTTTGTTGCATGCTAGTTCTCCTAACGATGATAACTCTAATGCTTTGATGAAAATCAAATCGACTAAAGAATTGTATGAACAAACAGTTCTTTTTCCTCAACAGTCTGTTGTCTCTCTGAGAAAACAAAGGGCAAAAATCTCTTCTCTAGAGATAAATGACCTTTTATCATTATTCAAATATGATGATGGAGGGAAAAACTCAAGTGCAAGCTTTATGCTAACTTTGCCTCACCATGGTTCGACCTCAAGTTATAATTCTAGCACTATGCCCATCATGATGACCAACATGACATTGATGGGAGACCAAATCGCTAATCTGATCAAGATGGTGGAAGAACTTACAAAAAGTTTTAGGGAAAAAGATGCCTAAATTGCATCTTTAACTGCTAAGTTGGAAAACGTAGCTGGAAAAGTACCAATTAATATAACAACCGACCTACCAAAGACACAAGTATAAGAAGACAGTACTTTTGCAACCAAAGTTAAATGTGACATTCTAATGGCTATCAATAGCCCAATCTCTGCTACTCAACTCAAAGAACTCATTAAAAATGTTGTCAAATATCAAGTGGAGACTCCGGCTCAATTCTTTTATACGTAAGCTAAACCATACACACAAATAGTTGATATGTTAAAGATGCCTCCAAATTACCAACCGGTAAAATTTTAACAATTTGATGGCAATGGTAATCCAAAATAGCATATTACTCACTTTGTTGAAACTTATAATAATGCTGGCACGAATAGTGATTTACTCGTTAAGAAATTCGTTTGATCATTAAAAGGCAATGCCTTTTATTGGTATATATACATAAAGCCCAGCTCGATAGATAATTGGGAGCAATTGGAACGAGAATTCCTTAATCTAGCACTTTCCGCATAGTTAGCATGATTAAACTTAATGTTACTCACCAATGGAAAAATGAGTTTTTCATTGATTACATTTAAAGGTAGAGAAGTCTTAGTTTGAATTGTAAATATCAACTTTATAAGTCATTTGCCATTGAGATGTATATTAAAGGGATGAAGTGGAGTTTGTCTTATATTCTTCAAGGAGTAAAGCCAAGTACTTTTAAAGAGTTAGCCACCTGTGTTCATGACATAAAGCTTAGTATTTCATACATTGGAAATCAAAGCATTCCTATGTAAGATCCAAATAGGAATAAAGATAAGCAAGATGTGTATAAAAATAGTAAGTCTAATACAAAGACTAAAAGCAAACCATCCTTGACAGTCAGTTCAGTGCCTATCAAAATAAATTCTAAGTCTGGAAAGAATAAGGAGGTAAAATCTGCCACCACTACTCAATCACAAGAGAAGAAGAAGATTTCTCTAAAGGAAAGACAAAAGAAGAAATATCCTTTTAATGACTATGATGTTTTAAGAATGTTCCATGAATTACTTAAAACCAACCTTATTAAAATCCCAGAGATAAAGTGCTTTGATGAAGCTAATCAAGTTAATGATCTAAAAAACTGTAAGTATCATCGTTTGCTTAGTCATCCAGTAGAAAAATGCTTTATCTTTAAGGATAAAATAGTGGAGTTACAAAAAAGAGGAGAAATTATCTTTGATGAAGAGGTGGCTAGTGCAAATATGATTAGTATTGCAAACTCGAGTCCTTGTGCAATATCTAAAAATTCAATGATAAGTTTTGAATTATTTGATCCAATAGCCATTGAATTTTCTCATTCTATATAAAGAGCAATGATGCATCAAACTATACCACAATTGAACATACAACCTATTATTATGGGCATTATTCCAAGTGATGAACCAGATGATAAAGGGTGGATCCTTATTACTCGAAGACGGGATAGAAAGAAGAATATTTCTAACTCAAAGCCAATACTAAAAAGAGTTATAATGGTAAAAGCACTTTCGCAAGCACCAAAAGTGGCAAACCAAAAGAAGTATAAGTTCACAAAGTCGAGAAAAACTTTCATGCCTTTTAAGATGGAAGGTACTTTTCAAAAGGCTAGATGACCTATCACTTTGGCTGAATACATGCCGAAGGATTTCAGAGGAGTTTTGAATGCACTTTCATGTCACTAAATTGAAGAGGAGAATGAGACAAATTCTTAAAATAATAAGATAAATCTTTATCATAATGCTTATAATGCATGTGTAGACAAAATCACTTTCACTAGTGATGATTTGTTACTTGGGCCAAAGTTTTATAATCGACCATTATTCGTCATAGGATTCATTAGAAAATAAAAGACTAAGAGAATTTTGGTGGATAATGGATCAGTTGTCAATATAATGCCACTAAGGACAATGAAGCAACTCGACATACCTATGGATGACTTGCTGTAAAGTTGATTAATGATTTAAGGATTTAATCAAGGCGGTCAAAGAGCTACTAGTAAAATTCATCTTAATCTATACATGGATGGCATAGAATCAAGTGCTATAATACATGTCATTGATGCAAGAACAACTTATAATATATTGTTAGAGCATCCTTGGATTCATGAAAATATGGTGGTTCTCTCTACATTCTATCAATGGTTTAAATATTACAAAAATGGTGAAGTAAGAAAAGTTATGGCAGATACAATCCATTTAATAAAGTAAAATCGCACTATATAGATGTTAAGTTTTATTTTAAGGTAGCAATAAATGATGAAGTGCAAGTTGAAGATGATTCAGAAAATTTGTCTAATAAAGAACTTAGCAAAAAGGAAAAGAAGTCATTCATCAAAGCTCATTCATCCTCAACTAAAGGTGTCGCGGAGAAAAACAAAGCTCAAAAACATCAAATGGCTTCAAAACCTTGACATATTTCAATGACAAAGAGGGTAGAAAGACAAAGTTCTTTAAAGAGTTAATATAAGAATATTATAAATAAACTAAAAGATTTGATCTTTCCTATCACAAATCTCATGGCAAAGAAAGAAACTCAAAAGCCATTGAAAAAGTTTATAAAACCTTTGCAAGGATCAGTTATGGAATATGGAGATCTTTCTATCAAACGTGTAAATGGTTTCGACCCTAATACTTATAAATTGTTAGCTAAGGCAGGATTTGGCCAACAAGGTATTGCATCATCAACAAATGAATAAGAAAAATCTCAGCAGGATAGAAACTTTTCTAATAAAATTCAAAAGGTTTGGAAGCAAAAGGAAGTGAATTATCAAAACTCTAAAAAGGGTCTTAGATACCACTCTCCAAATCTTTTGCGTTTGAAGATTTATAAAAGTACTTTTAACTACATCACTGTTGAAGATAAAACAAACAATTTATATAAAGTTAAGTCTTCAGTTTTAAATCGATTGGGAGTTCCTACAAGTCACATCTCAGTATTTGATCATATTAGAATACAAGCAATGATAGTTCCAAAGTCAAACGTGTTTCTACTAAAAATAGACTTGGAGTCTCAAGAAGCAAAACATTTAAGAAGACTAAGAAGAAATATTCCTTACCAAGTGTATATAAGGAGATTAAAAGTAAAGTTCTCTGTCAAAGCAAATGGATTATTACAACTGATGAAGCACTTAAAGAAAAAAAAATAAACAGTGGTAATCATTAGTTCAACGTCCCATTAAGAAGAGGAGAAAATTGATGCAATGTTATCATATCATGTCACTATAAGTGAGATGATAAAGAAGAGCCAACTGTTAAGGAAGCTCCACCAAATTTAAAAGAAAAAAAATAAATTCCTTTCAAATTGAGATGAATAGTATGTCGTACAAGAAGTCTATTCCAATGAAGTGTACAAGATAGTAGACAAAGACAGAGTTAGAGTTGGTCATATCAATGGCAAGTTTCTTAAACGATACTATGCTTAGTGCCCAATATAGCTTCTAGCCTGTATGACCTAAAACTATGAACGACAAACCTAAAAAAAAATATATACTACATCATGACTTGATCCTTTTAAAAACAGTATGTAGGCAGCTTAGTATTTTACTAAGTTCAGCCTTATCATATCAAATAAAAAAATTTCAACTACGATATGACTTGATCCTTTTTTTTAAAAAAAAAAAGGTATGTTGGCAGCTTAGTATTTTGCTAAGATGTGATAAATTCTATCACATAATTGATATGGATAAGTATAAAAAAAAGTAAAATTAAGAGTACCTTTAAAGATTGATTTGAAAAAAAAAGAGCGCCGTGAAGTATACCTCTTCTTATGAATCATGCTTTTCAACTCCAAGTAAATCAAAAAAGCCTTTGTCAATTTTTGTAATTTAGTAATGGTTTGTCAATGATTCTAGAGGGATAAAAGGTTTTCTTTGATGTACAAGTCCTCTTTGAATGATAGCAATCCTTCCTAGAAGGTTTTAAACATCTTAAAAGGCCTTGAAACTAAGAGTTTGATGTAATCATCAATGATTAATGCATGATGATTATCATTTTTAAGAAAAAGTTTATGATAAATATGGAACAAGTATCTACAGCTGCAAGGAAGGAAAAAATCATTCTTGTCATGACTCAAAAGCTCTTTGGAGGAAGGAATTACTTCATTATAAAATATGCCAATAGTGGGAAGACTTCCAAGTAAATTTAAATCCCATAAGGAAATTGATTCTTCACCATTCGGAAGATAAAGAGTATTCATTGAAGGACTCCAAAGTTCGTAGAAATACTGAATAAGGTTAGGTAATTTTTTATAGATGAAAAGACAAGTGAAAATAGTATCATAGATTCGAGCTTTTATAAGTAGGGATTTGTTGGTCTTGAAAACATGCTCTAGCCATTCCCAATAGCACTTAGAAAATGAGAATTTTCTATTGATGGAAAGTAGTGAAGGTCGTGTGAGTTTTTTACTTTAAAAGAGTTGCCCATGTAATGGCAAAATTCTAGTAGACGTTTGCGAAGAATGAAAAGATGATCGTAATAACGAGCAACTCTTTAATGAATGCCTTAGTGAAAAATTGATAAAGTCACAGGTAACTCATGATGAATGCCTTAGTGAAAATTTGATAAAATCATGAGCAACTCTTAAAAAATGCCTTAGTTGATAAATTGATAAAGCCATAAGAAACTCTGAAAGACCAATTTGAAAAGAGTGGAATATCATTTTTCATGTCTTTAACAATCTTGATGCTATATTGATCATCAACGTTAGTGCAATCTTTTAAAAAAAACCATCTTTTTGAATAATTAAAATTTACCTACTAAGATGGATAATGAAGGAACCTCAAATTTAGTCTTTATGTCTTTAACAATCTTCATACTTTGTTGATCATCAACGTTAATCTAATCTTCAAGAGAAACCATCTTCTTAAATAGTTAAAATTTAACTATTTAGATGGATAATGAGAGGGAGCCAAATCAAATCCTTCAAATCTTCAATAATTTTGATGCTTTGTTGATCATCTACATTGATGTAATCTTCAAGGCAATTATCTTCTTAAGTAGTTAAAATTTAACTATTCAGGTGGATCATGAAGGAGTCTCAAGATAAGTTCTTCAAATCTTCAATAATTTTCATGCTTAGTTAATCAACATCAATTAAATCTTCAAGGCAACCCATCTTTTTGAATAGTCTAAGGTTAAAAATAAAATTTTTTAATATAACTATTCAGATGGATAGTGAAAGAGGTCCAAATCAAATCTTTTATGTCTTTAATCTTCATGCTTTATTGATCATCAATATCTGTGCAATCTTTGAAGTGAACCATCTTTTTGAATAGTCTAAGGTTAAAAATAAAAATTTGTAATATATCTATTTAGTGGATAATGGAGGAGACTCAAATCAAATTTTTCATGTCTTCGATAATCTTCATACTTTGATCATCAGTGTTTGCATACTATTCGAAGTAAACCATCTTTTTGAATAGTCTAAAGTTAAAAATAAAATTTTTAACATGACTATTCAGATGGATATGCAAGAGGCTGAAGTCAAGTCCTTCATCTTCGATAATCTTCATTCTTGTTGAATATTAATGTTCTACAATCTTCAAAGCGAACTATGTAGTTGAATAGTCTATAGTTAAACATAAAAATTTTAAAGCGGCTATTCAAGTTGATGAGACTGAAGTGAAGTGCTGAAAATCTGTAAAACTTTTTTTTATTATTTCAATAATAAAAAGAAAGATTTAAAATGGCGCCAAAAAAAAAGTGGAGCATGATGTGCAATTTTCAGAACTTTGACAGATTGTACCTCTTAGATTTGTTGAAGATTTTGATATATGTAGAGTCATTAAACATAAAATAAGCCTTCTTAACATTTAAAGTAGGCTTACATCAAAATTTGAGTTCATTTGGATTGCCAAATCTTGAGTTAAATTTAAAAATGTAGATTCATTAATGTTGGAGCAACTTTCAATGATCATGGCATATCTTGAGCTATAGAGATCTGATTGAGATGATTCAAGATGTTATGAAAATTTAAGATCTAAGGCTATGATTTTCATGAAGGCTTAGTTCCAAACTCAAAGAAAATCCATTCTGAAATTATACTTCAAATTACTGCACGAATTTGAAGACTCAGGTTTGTCACTATTGGAGCAACTTTCAATAATCAGGATATATCTTGAGCTATAGAGATCCGATTGAGATGATTCAAGATATTGTGGAAAGCTAAGATATATGCTACAACTTCTATGAAGGTTTTAATTTCGAATTCGAACTCAATCAATATTGAAATTATACTTGAAATTATTGCACAAAGTTTCATAAAAAAGAATTAACAAGTTCAAGTAAAAAAAGAGACTTAAAAAAATAAGGTCTTATGTTGCAAGTTCTACATAAGACAATATGAAGAATTGATATAGAGAGCATGGCAAAAAAAAAAAAGGAGAAGAAAATCAACTCATACCTTGAGTTTTGCAAAATTTGAGTAAGTCAAGAAATTTCAATTGCTTTGTATACCTTAGTAAGGCATCAAGATGTCTTTATATAGATATTAAAACCTCTAAATTCATATCATGTTAGGATTAAAATTCAAATCCTATTATGATTTTTTTTTTCAAGTTCAAGTTATATTTAGGATTAAAATTTCTCTAATCCTATTCAAATTTGGATTAAATCCTTCAAATGAAAATCATATTAGAATAAAAAGTTTTTCAAATCCTATTATGATTAAGTTTTCTTCAAGTTTATGATTTAAAATTTCTCTAATCCTAATCAAATTTGGGTTCGATATTCAAGTCCAAATCATATTAGTATAAAAAGCTTTTCTAGTCTTATTATGATTAAAGTTTTCTTCAAAATTCAAGTTATTTTAGAATTATAAAATTCTCATCAAATCCTTATTAAATTTGGATTTAAAAGTTTAAGTTCAAATCATATTAGGATAAAAAAAGTTTTCAAATTCTAATATTATTTGGAGTAAATTTTTTTTTTTTTTAAGTTTTCAAATGCCAATAAATTTATTTTCAAAGACTAAATATTTTCTAAGGCATAAAATTAAATTTCTACAACACTCTTTAAGTTTTTCGAGACATGTCCACTTCTCCAAATTATGTGAACAAGTCTCGAGGGGGCATTTGTAGATATGTAAATTTTCATAAATTATTTTTAGACCAATAAAATATTTTCGATCTAATAAATAATTTAATTAGACTAATTATATATTTTAGTCTAATAAGTTTGTAAGATTTTGGACCAATCAAATATTTTAGTTTATTATCTTAATTAAATTATTTTAATGACCAATCAAATTATTTCAAACATGTCATTAAGATCATGATAAATAGATAATAATTAAAGTTATTATTTATTTAAATAATGATATAATCGAACCAATCAAATTACATTAAATGTATATAAAATCAATCATACTACTAGAGTTGTGAAATTTTATAACATCTATACTATCTCTACAAGATGCCTATAAATAGAGATATCTCCCATGCTTTAGATCGTCCACAACATAAGCATTAAAGCTCTGCCAAAATTACAATTCAAATTCCCTACAAAATCATCAAGGTGTTCCTTCAAATTCTTACAAGATCATTAAGGTGTTTTGAATTGTTTCAAGATCAAGCTACAAAACTCTACCTTTTCATCGAATTGTTTCAAGATCAAGCTATAAAACTCTTGAAGTGCGTGATTGTTGCAAAATTCGATCCGATGATCCATATTATTTGTAATAAGAATATTGTTAGGGATTGTACGTCACTTTTCTCAAATTCAATAAAGTTCTTAATTTGTTTCTCAAATTTCTTGTGTGATTTTTCATACACGAAATTTGATTTGTTTGTACACTATTGTTGGACCTCCTTTTACACAACAAATACAAAATAAAAATAAGAAAGGAAGTAAACATCAAGACTAGAACAAGCAACATGATTTCACCATGGATAGCAAAGTTCCGGTCACCAGAAAAAACAGCTTTGTCTTTTCGAGGATCAGTATTATGTGCTAATAATGCTGAAGGTTGCACACTAGCGTTAGCCCTATATAGAAAACGGATATATATCCCAGCAACTTCTCAATGGAATTGAGGTTAAATAAAGTTTTGTGAACAACTTGGTATCAATAGGGCTTAGAGGACATGGTCTCAGTTTTCAACAGCTAAAACTAATGGGTTTAATTTTTAGAGAAAGAAAGTTATTTTTATTGTATTAACTATAATGGTTGAATTATTTTTTCATTGTATTTAAGTTTTTTTTTTCATTCATTGCTGATGAATTTTCTAGCCTTAACTGTAGCATAACACTATAAGAAGATGTCAGAAATATCCAATTGTGACCATCAAGTACACCATAATGGATCTACACTATAGCAAAAGTCAAAAAGCAAATTCAAAGATAATGACTAGAGTAGGGATTAGATTCTGAGAACCACCCAGAAACAACAGTAGAATGGCATTCAGCTTCACCCTCGGGTGCAGAAGGCCTTCGCCTTCAAGCAACAAGAAGATAGTGCCTTCTCAGAGCCATTCACATTATTCAACATTCCATCCATAATCTTATGGCAGTCCAAGATCCAATTCTTGTAAATAAAGAAATAAAAGAGACCACATAACTGTATATATGTCTCCATGTCAGCACTGTTCTCAAAATATGATTGCAAACACACTGAGCAA
The DNA here is from genome assembly GCA_949673435.1 of Macaranga tanarius. Lineage (NCBI taxonomy): Eukaryota > Viridiplantae > Streptophyta > Magnoliopsida > Malpighiales > Euphorbiaceae > Macaranga > Macaranga tanarius. The sequence continues at coordinate 154 of CATIWO010910529.1, read as the reverse complement.
ATTAAAACACAAGTGCAGCACTAAACCGAAGGAAACTCAATCGATAAAAACCAAACAAATCGCAGTAGCACGAAAATGAGCAGGGACCCAAAAACACATTTGATAAAAATAAGATATTTCTTTCCTTAAATGGCCAAATGAAAAACTATACACA
>CATIWO010910093.1:0-17627 GCA_949673435.1 Macaranga tanarius | reverse complement strand
CATGCCATTTTCTTGTGTACTCATGCCAGCTTTGTGTGACAGCCCACGAAATAATATTTTTCAGCTGAAGATTAGATAGATAGAGACTTATCTCTTATCTTTTGATTAGATAGAGTTAGAGAGGGGTTAGATTACCTTTCTTAATAGGTCTTTAGGTCTATAAATAGGACCATTTCATGTTCATTTGAAGGTTGTTCTTGTTTTTGGATTCTACTCTAGTTTATGTTTTTCCAATTTCTATATACATTTTTATTTTGTTTAGTTCATAGTAGAAGTGATACTTGTCTTGAAGTTACAAGAGCAAAGCTTCTTGACATCATTAAAAAGGGGTTTTTCTTGTATCACTCTCTTTTATTTATTATAATGTTTAGAATTATTTTCATTTCTTGCTTGTTTTCTTTTCTCTTTAACATGAGTAGCTAGATCTTTTCTAGGGTTCTTATTTTAAATTGACCATATGCTTATTGTGATTATGTTAGATTGTTAGATTTAATTCATTAGTTGTTGTTAAACTCAATGTCATTTTAGGACTGATCAACCTAGAATTGAATTAATACTATGGGCTTAATTGAGAGATAGGTTATGTAGGATATGACAATAACCTATTAGTTGGTTATTTAGTCGAAAGACACTTAAGTAGATTAATATTGATTAAAGATTGTGCATTAAAATTAGTTTTAAAAGATATTAGGTTGGTGAGAGCCGTCAAACTTAGTGTTGATTAATTCTGATTTAATTATAGGTTTATCTGGGAGGAAGATCTATAATTGTCAATATCCCTTCAAAATGAATTAAAATTAGTATAAGCCTAGGTGTGTAATCAATCCTTTGAAATGGTCAATTGAGAATAAGAACTCTAGTCTTTAAAATTTGAATTAAATTTATGTTTTTACTCTTCTTAATTTAGTTTTATTTTCTTGAAATTACAAACTCTATTTCATTGTCTATACAATCAAACATTATGAGTATTACAGTAGTCAACACCAAATCTCTATGGGACGATATCTTATTTACTACTTGATATGATTCTGTATGCTTGCGGATTAGTACACATCAGTATTTTTATACTCATCCTTTTATTTTAAATTTTATAGATTATTTGGAGAATTAGCGGTAGATTATAGGACCTAGCTTTGACTTGTCCCATCTAGAATCTAGTGGAGGTTGAACCAATCATATCAGTGTTTTATCCTTTAGTCATGTTTAAGAGTACTTTTATTGTGTAGTTGATAAACTTGTATTTATCAGTTAAATATGTTTAAAGGAGATTTTGATATGTATTAATATAATAGCATTTTCATTTAGTTTAAATACTAAAGTTATTAGTAATATAAGTATATATATTATTCTATCATGAGCATTATCATAGCCAGCTATCAGCGAGTCACCCCTATTCCATAGCTAATGGAGTGGGTGTGACATATAATTGGTATTAGAGCCTAGGTTTAGCAGTTTACATAGTGTTCTATCTCTAGAATAGAATTTCTGAGTCTAAGATTTTATTTCTGTTATATTTTTATATAGCAATGCCATCAAGACTTAAAGGTAGTAGAGGTCATGGTAATAATCGTGGTTGCGTTGCTAGAATCACTGATACTGGCTAATCTCATAAGAATCTTCTAAATCATCTTGAACGGATGGATGATGTGTCTTTCAGTGGAGGGGAATATATAGACTCCAGCTCTAGTGATATTGCATTAAAAGCATATCTAGTTACTCCACCTCCGTAACCTGTTCTTATACCTCCAACTCATCCACCACCAGTTTTACCTGATCCACTACTAACACAGTTGATACCTCCTTTTCAGGCTGATGCTGCTGTGGGAGCTCTTGTGACCCAAGCTTTTGTAGCGGCTATGGCTACTCGGGAGCAATATCGTGATCTTTGGATGATAGTAGATTGTACATGCAGATTAGGTGCATATGATTTTAAGGGCAAAGTTTATCCATAGTTCCTCTCAAAGTTTATCCATAACTTTTGAGAAGGCAAGGAAAGAAGAGTTAGAATAAGAACAAAGGAATAAAATATTTATCCATAGTTTCTCTCAAAGTTATAGAGATAAATAAGTCAATAAAGGAGTTAGCATGTTACCACCTAGATTAGGTTATAATGGTAGTGGCCGAGGTTCGCACATGGGCATACGGCAACAAGCTAATGATGTGGGATAAATTATATACCTTAGCTTCAATGGCTAAATATAGGATAAGCAAAGGGTCAAACATAGGGAAAATAGGGAAATCAAGTATTAGCCAAATAAATACTAAGATGAATAGGCTAACCAAATGATAAAAAAATGCAATTAGTCAAGTTATAAACTTGATTAAGTACTAAATTCACAAAACCTATACAATTAACAAGAAATAGAATAACAACAATATTCAAAAAAGTGTAGATGGAGATTACAATATAGAATAGAATAATAAATTATTAACATAAGTCAATTTTATTAACTATGAATGAAATGATTGGAGAATTAACCTATTATCTTTAAACTTTATCTCTAAGTCATTTAAAGATGTCTTTGAGTAGATTTACAAGCACTCTCATGTCAATGTAGATGTAAACAAAGATTATAAAGCCCTTTGCCAATTTGTTTTACCCCTTTAGAAGTAGATTCCCTATCTCTAGTCTAATTCTTTAACTTAAGTGACACAAATGCTTTTCCATCCCTAATTCTCATTGCGAATTTTTTACTAAGACATTACATATGGTGATTAAACATATATAACATAATTAAGAACTCAATTAAAGTCAAATTATTCATTCATTAATACAAAACAAATATAATAATTCATTGAATCTATCTATGATTACAATTCCAACCTACAAAGCACTTAGCTTTGATACATCATTAATGAATAGCTTTAATACATCATTAATGAAACCATAAACACATGGAAACAATATATAATCCTCAAAAAAATTATAAAAAATAAGAGTTAGAGAAACTTAGAAATGAATTTAGAATCTCTAAATAATCTTTTTTGATAATGACATGATAAAGAAATGTCTACAAAGCAAATGCTGTTTAAACTTCTTGAATATACACCAAAAGATCTTTAATGTCCTAACTACTTTTTATCTCTAAATTTTATATGAATGTTCTAATTATCATACTAATCATCTCCAGAGACAAAATGAAGTATTTTTATGTCTGAAAGTTAATAGCCAAAGGGTACAAATCATATCACACAAAAAGCTATTAACTTTGGTGTAGGATCACATTGCTTCAACACTAGCAGTTACTTCAAGGGCATTTTTAACAATCTAGATGAGTGAATTAGGTTTAGATTTTTCATCAAAGTTATAGCCCTCTGAATTAGCTTTCCATAGCTACTTGAATTACTTAAATTTGAGTTTTATAGAGGAAGTTATGGTTGAAAGAGTGCAACATGGTTTGAATGGTCATGACTCTTCAAGCCATGCCGAGTGGTGAAGTCCGGTGCCGAGTCGTGACAATTCCTCTCTGTCACAACTCATGAATGACAAGGAAAGGAGTACCGAGTCGTGATAGTACCTCTCTGTTATGACTAGTGAATGGCTTGAAGAGAGGGTGTCGACTCGTGACAGTACTCCTCTGTCATGACTAGTGAATATCACAAAGAGATGTTGTTGAGTAGTGACAGGTAACCAATACTTCAAAGCTTGTTCCCTCCATTCTTTTGACTATGAATGACTCCAATATGCCCATATGACTTCCCTAATCTTCAAACAAGCTTGAAAAACATCAATGGGTCATTCAAATTCATATGAATTTACTTAAGAACAATTAAGATCAAAAGCATTTGTGATTGTGAATGAAATGCATCAAGATTAAACTAAAATGTGTACTAAATGCAACCTAAATATGCATGAATCATCCTAAAATTATTATGCTAATTGCAATGTATCAAACTCCCCCACACTTAGACTTTGCTTGCCCTCAAGCAAAACTCAAAAATCAAAGATGAAGGTTAAACAAATGATCAATAAATTACTCCTTTCAATTCAAAATGATTATGCACTAATAAAGGTCATTACCATATTAAATCAAAGAAATAAAGAAAAAAAGATTGAAAATCAACTACACAAGCCATCACAAGCCTAGAACAAGGACAATAATAATGTAGAAAATAAAATAATCCCTGCCAATTATTACAACTGAAATCAATGCAAGTTAAATTCAATTCCAACTTATTAATCAAACTCAAGTTTAAGAGAAACTACTGAATCAAAAAGGACAAAAGAAAAACACACACACTTATAATCAATCTCAAGGTATTTTTAGATAATAAAACCTTACTTGAGATATTATTATAAATCATTTCCAAATGAATCAAATGAGGAGCAAACACAGATGCACACGACTTACTCAGAATCCATAACATAATCAAGTGGCTAATAGCATTATTTATAGCTGTATTAGACTAGAGGAATAAAACATAAACACACATGGCAAATTTTTTTCTCTTTTTTTCTTTTTTATTTTTTTTCATATATATATATTTTCTTGTAAAATCATCATCCTTTATTGATCAATTATATGTGCGTATTATGATTATAATTATATGTGCGTATTATGATTATAGTTTGATCTTTTAAACATATGTTATTTCCACAATCAGTTGCCTTCTTTACTCATCCTACGACTCACTCGCAATTAAAAGAAACAACAATTAACTGACTTGTATAAACAAGGCGCATCAAACTTGTCATATGACAAGACAAGTCAAATGAGTATCTTATTATAAATATTCGGTAAAGAGATATGATATAAATTGGTACCTCAATTTCATTCCAAAGTTTATATTTGACTTTAATATTTTTTTTATACCATTTGGACTTTAATGGCTTAATCTAATGAAATTTAATTATATTGGACCATTTTTTAAAAAATTATTATAATTAAGTTCTAAAAATTCAACAAAAATTTAACTTTAACACTAATTAATAAAAATTAGTTTCAATAACAATAAAAATTGATGAAATTACTCTCAAAATATTTATTTATGATATTTCTAAATTTTTTAAGATTTTTAAATTTATAAAAATATAATTTTTAAATTTTTAAAAATTTAAAGAAAAATTAAAAATATTTTTATAGACCTAAAAAATTTCAAAAAATTTAAAATTTTTACAGTCAAGTGATATACATTCAAAAAAAAGAAATAAAAATTTTTTGTACGCTTATTAAATTTTTAAAAAATTTTAAATATGTAGAAAATTTTAATAATTTCAAAAATTTTAAAAATTTTAAAAAAATTAGTAAGTGTATAGAAAATTTTTAATTCTTTTTATTGAATATATATTACTTGATTGTAAAATTTTTAAATTTTTTGAAAATTTTTAGGTCTATAAAAAAAGTTTTTAACTTTTCTTTGTATTTTTTTTAAAAAAATATATATTCCTATAAATTTAAAAATTTTAAAAAAAATTTAAAATATCATAAATATATGTTTTGAAAGTAATTTCATCGATTTTTATTATTATTCACACAAATTTTATTAATTGGTGTTAAAGTTAAATTTTTATTTGATTTTTGGAACTTAATTGTAATAATTTTTTAAAAATGGTTCAATATGACCGAAATTTACGAAATTAAGATTCAAATGAGCCCAAAAAATATTAATGTCCAATATAAACTTTAACTTTAAATTTAGGGTCCAATTTGCACTTATCCCTTCGGTAAGTAGGGGTGTAACCGAGTCAAGCCGACTCGTGAGCTACTTGGGATCGACTCGATAATAATCAAATCGAGCTCGATCTACTCAAGTAGATTGTCAAATCGAGTTCGAGCTCCTTAATATTTGATTCGATAAACTCATGAGCTTAATCGAACTTGATTGAGTCTGTGTATATTTATCATTTTATTCTTATAATTTAATATAATTACAATAATATCTTATTGAACTGAGTTGAGCTTAACTATTTTAATATATATTTTAAAATTTTAAAATTTTATATAATTAATCGAGTCAAGTTCGAGTATAGCAATTATTTAATCGAGTCAAATTTAAATTTTTTAAAAAATAAACTCGCTCAAATTCGAGCTTCGGATTTAATAACAAGTTCGAGCTTCGGTTTAAGAAGTGAATTATTACGGAATGGATAACAAGGTCTGCATCATCCATCTGCCGTTGCGGGTCCCCTCTCCATGTGAATTATTGCAGGCGTAGTTAACAAGGCTGCAATATCCATGTCGTTGGCTACGGAAAAGACAGACAGCAAACATTTTCTATATATATATATATATATATATATATATATATATATTACCACTATAGCGTATTCAATCGTTTAAAGTTTTGTTTTTGGTACAATTGCATATTTCAAGATAGAATGTGAGATTCAGCATTATCTTGACCGAGAAATGATAATCATTGGTTAGTAATTAGAAGTTATTATATTTTAAAAATTACTTTTGCAAGCCGTCATGAAAGTCAAATTTTATAAATTTAATATGAAACAGGAAAATTAAATTAAAAATCTCTTTTTTCGAAGAGGAGAGGCTATTCCCATTTTGAGCCTAGCTCAAGTGTTAATTTAAAGTAATTCATCAACATAATTCATCAAATGTCATTCTTCCGAATCTTAAAAAAAAAAAAAAAATTCAGGTTAAGCTGATTATAGAACTCATTGAGCAATATTGACAATAAAAAATAAATATCACGATAAAATCAATCATTCATAACTTATAGCTAGCCAATTAATCACTTAAACTATTTTCTATTTAAGAAAAAAAATAGCACATCTGCTAGTTTTATTATTATTCTATATGCCACTAATTTATGAAGAAATCTGTAATTATAATTGCTTTAGTTAAAATATTTTGTCATCTAATAATTAATTGATAATTATAATTTTTTTAAAAATAGTGTATAAAATTCCAGAGAAACAAAAAATCTTTAAAAAGTGTTAAAAATTGAGTGTATAATTGTTCAAACAAAAAATTTTATTCAAATTGTAATAAATTATAACTATATTTTATAACTATATTAATATTGTAATGTTGAATTGACAATAATATTTTTGTTATATGGGCAAAATAAAAATATATTTTTTAAAATAATAATATAATTTCAACAAAAAGGGTATATATAAAATAAATTAATATATTTATTTTCTAATATTATTAGCTTATAATTAATATTCTAATAAATAAATAGATAATAAAAGCTTGATAGATTTATTTTTTAGAAGAAAAAATTTAATCCTTTTTATATACTATTTTTAAATTAATAAAAATATAATTTTATAATAAGAGGTTTATTAATTTTTTAAAATTATAAAGAAAGGATTAGTAATTCATAAAAATAATAATGAACAAATTAATGTTAAGCCTACAAATATATAAAAAATTTTGCTTGAAGAAAAAGGTGAAATGAATTTTATTTTATAAATATAATAAGTCATGTGTAATTTAATTAATAAATTCCCTTAATTAGTTACAATTAAAACATATCATTATATTTGTTACAAGTTAACAGTTAATTTTCACGAATAGCAATAACACATACTTTAATAATGTTTATAATTTTCATTTATCATCACAAAACTAATAATTTTTATTCCCGTAAAAAATGATTAATTACTAGTGTAGGTAAATGTATTAAAAAGAGAAATGGGATAATTACTAAAATATATTTACTTGTTATTATATAAAATTGAATAATTTAGTCATTACTAATGAAAGTTAAATTTGTAACATCTGTGTCCTTAAACCAGATTAATTTAAGTTAATGATAATTATTTATATTTGAATAGATGTTATTAAAATTTATGTTTACTTCGAGTAATTATTGTCATTTTTATTTCCGAGAATAATGGAGTAAAGAAATTATATTGAATAAAAGTTGGGAAGGACTAAGATGTAAGAAAAGGAACTAAATGAATTAGAAAGAAAAGAAAGGAAAGAGTGAGGATCAAAGTGGAAATAAGGGAGTGGAAATATTGGTTCTGCAGAGGAAGAGAAGGTTAGGCATGGGAAGGAAGAAAAAGAAGAAAAAAAGGAAGGAAAGAAGAGAAGAAAAAAGGAAGAAAAAGGAAAGAAGAAGGAGCTCTGAACCCTAGAATCCGAATTCAGCATGAAAAAGAAGAATCCACAAGAGAAATCAATGAGTGAATTCAAATTCAAACCATGTGATTATATTTATTTTGAGAAAAATATGAAAATCTAGGGTTTGGAATTTTAATTGTAAATCTAGAGTGATTTTGGTAGTATTTAGGAACCATGATAGTGTAGTGAAGTGTTATGCATGATATATGAACAATTGGTATTGTTGAATTGAGTTTTGGACCCAAATTTCTGCAAAATTCTCTTCTGAGTTCGTGTTCCAGAAGAACATAGGCGTGCGCTTGCCATGGGAAGGTGTGCGCCTCATGGCGCCTCAAAATAAGGCTTACGCCTTTGAGAACAGAGGTGGGCACCTCTGCACAGAGGTGGACACCCCTGTGCTTGAGGCATGTACCTCTACACAGAGGCATGCACCCCTATGACTCAAGCATGCGCCCTTGTGCCCTATTTCGCGACCCGTTTGGCGGTAAACTTTAATTTTTCGAATGGTATCCTGAACTGAACATTGGAATAATGTACTAAAACATTGAAAAACACTTTCAATTGATGAAATGACATGAGATTTATAAGTCTTAGACAAAGAGACTAAATTATTATGAATAATTGATGAACACTCGAATTTGGACAGTCAAGATGCGCAGTATTGCTTAAGGAGGGCCTAAGTTTCGGCATCGGATGAGTCACGGGGCCCGTAATATATTAAATTGAAGCTAACTCAAAGATCTATATGGCCTTAGTTAGGGGAACCTGACGAACCCCATTTTGATATTCAAATTCATTCATTTAAGCCTTCGTTTGGGGTTTCAAAGTTTTAGTGGTGATTATAGTCTTAAGTGTGTATGGCACCAAGAGTTAGAGATCCCATGTATGAGGCATGGTAGAACTAGGTAGTTGTGTATAATCGAAGCCTACAACCAAATACACATACTACCATTTAAGGTGTAAATCCATGTCGGAGACATGGTAGGTATGGTAAGTGTGTATAGTCGTAGCCTGGGGCTGGACATATATGTTACCATGTAGATATGATTGGTAAATATGTATAGTCATTACACGGGGCCGAATACACATGTTACCATATAAATGCGAGATAGTTCATATGTATAGTCGTTGTCTGGGGCTAGATACATATGTTACTATATACGGGTATATCCAATGCCTGGGGCCGGATACATATGGTAAGTATGCATAACCATTACCTAGGACCGGATGCATATATTATCTTATGAATTTATAATGTTAAGTGTATAGCCGTTGCCAGGGGCAAGGTACATATTACCTCTGTTATAAGTTGGGAGTATGCATAGCCATTGCCAAGAGCCGGGTGCATATTATATCCGAGATGTATGTGTAGCTGATGTCTGGGACCAAATATACATATCCAAGTGGGCGTAATGCTTGAGTTATCATTTGCTAAGTGTTGATCACACTTAAGCAACATCATCGTAGTTAGTTGTGTACTGATTCATATATTGTGAATTTTAGTAGATTGTGATTCAGAGTATGCTAGAGATTATGGTATCATAGATTTTGTGTACTTTGACGATGCTCTTATTGTGAGCTTTATGATGATGATTTAGGTGTTTTCTCCAAGTGAGCTTATGAAATTTTATTAGGCTTTTAATGTATTCCCTAAATTAGGGAAGATTCTTTTGTGGTTGAGATTTGGAGAATAAAGGCATAAAGCACGTTGATTTACTTTAGTTGGTAAACTAAATTATGAACTTATATGATTTTTGAGCCTCTATTGCTTTTAGAAAAAAGAAAAAGGGAATTTCTATAGTCGATGATTTAAAAAGGTATTTTCTAAAATTATAATTTGAATATTTGAATTATTTAAATAAGAAAAAGATGTTTAAATTCAATTGATTATTATTGATGAAATTTAATGAAAATATTCTTTACTAATTGTCTTATGATAAATTTTCAAGTGTATTTTATCTACTCATTGGGTAATTTTTGTACGAAATTACTCACACTCTTTTATTTTAAAATTTTCAGTTTAGGTGTGTGATATCTGTTTAGCTAGCAGCTGAGAGATGACAGTTCAGTGGACTACACCGATCAAGAAGGTGGCTAAGATTGAGATTTCTAGAAGTATCAGAATATGACATTAGTTATTGTTATGTAATATTATGTAAAACTCAATTTGTATAATATTCTTTCAAATTCTCAAAGTAAGACCTTAAATATCATTAATTAGTTAGTTATGTCTACTAATGAAGATGATTTTAGTGAGGGTGTTACAATTTGGTATCAGAGCCTAGGTTATTAGGTTCTGTAGACACTAAGAAAGGTTGTGTTATATGTTGTAGATACTAAGAAATATTGAGTTGGTGGATATTGAATGTAGAATACATTATGTATTTAGTAATGATGAGAATTACTAAAGTATTGTGATTTTATTTTCAGAAAATGGCAAGAACTAGAGGGGGACTAGTTGGAAATCATATTAGAGGTCGTGGTAGAGGTAGAGGCAGAGGACGTGAAGTCCAAAGTAGTAGAGAAAGGCTAGTTAAATTAGCTAACATCTCGACTAAGGGTCGAGCACTTCCGTAAGCATTATCTCCATCGTCAGCTTCTGTTGGCAACGAGAGAGATGATATACCGATGTTCGCACTGATAGTTTACAAGGAAGTTCTATGTCAGCTGCCTCCGCATCAATCTTTGAGCAAGTACCTAGGAGAGCGAGGAATGTGCATTATGCACCACCTCCAGAGATACCTAGGGATGTGCTGAATCCACCTGCAGCTCCAGTAGTACATATAGATGCTACCGATTTAGCGAGAACAATGGCAATGGTGATGGCAGAATGTGAGAGATACAGGAAGCCCAGAGATATCATCGAGCATGCGAAGAAGTATGGGGCTTACGATTTTCACGAAATACTGGACCTAGGACAAGCGAATAAGTGGGTCACAATAGTGGAAAAGGCCTTTAACACATTGTAACTTAGCGATGTCGAGAAAGTAAGTAACGTATATGGCCTTATGTTCGAGAAGGCAGGTGATTGGCTGATGAGGATCAGAAATCTTTATGGAGAAGCATTTTCGTGGCAGCTCTTCAAGGAAGAGTTTGGTAGAGAGTACTTAACAGAGACTTTCCAGAAGCAAAAAAAAGCTACATTTGTGAATCTGGTATAAGGATCGATGTCTGTAAGGGATTATATGGATAAATTTAAGGAGCTATACCAATATACAAAGGATATCTACCGCACGGAGGAAGCCAAAAGTGATAAGTTTCGAGGTAGGTTGCATGTGTCCCTGAAAGGGAAGCTGAATCTCTATGCTGACACAACCTTTAAAGGTTGTGTTGAGAAAGCCATGGAGCAAGAAAGATTGGATGAAGAGTTGGAGGAAACTAAGCAATGAAAGGAGACGAGCAAGCAATTTTGGAATGAGAATAAGAAAATGAAGTTTTCTTCTAATTCAGAAGGAAATGTTAGAAGTGATGGATATGGAAAACCTCAAAGGAGTCAAGTGTCGATAAGGCAATCGATGGCAATACCAGGACAAGCAGATATTGGAAAAAGACATGGAACGTCATGGTGTGATGAATGTAAAAGTCATCATACAAGAAATTTTAGTAGACGCATAAAAGTGCGATGTTATCAGTGACAAGAGTGCGATGTTATCAGTGTAATGAGATAGGGCACTATACTCGTGACTGTCCTAAGAGGGTGTTTGTAGAGCAGTCATTAATAGAATCAGGTGCTTCACACTCTGTGAGGGAAAGTAGACCCACAAACCTCAATAAAGTGTAAAATGAAGCAAGTACAGATGTGAGACCATCTCAAAAAGGACCTATAGCTCATGGAGCTAGTGTTGCCGGTAGTGCTCAGCAAATTGGAAGGTTTGCAGCTAATGAGTAGGGAAGAAACAAATATGTGTGATGCAATAGTTGTACGGTTAACTTGTAATGTAGACTCCTTAAAGGATGAGATAATCCTATTAATATAATATTAGTTATGTTAATTATAAATGTGGTTTTGAATGATGTGAAACAAGAAAGTGTTTACTTTGATTATGATTGTTAATTTAGCAAAAGTCACTATTGGCAAGAAATTGTACGGGAAAGTATCCACTTAGCCAATATTCACAGAGGAATATTGAGACAGCTCCTAAGATATATGTATATCCGTTGTCTGAGGCTGGATATATATTTTACCTAAGGAGGACTTTTGTGAGAAATGGACAAGAATGTAATACGGCTCTGTATGAGGAAAGCCAGTATCGAAAAATAAAAAACAAAAAGTAAATATTTTTATGAACTCCAATATTGTTCCACAGCTTATGAGGTATTGGAAGGTTATTTGAATGCTTGAAATTTGATTTGAATTAGCAATTATTTGAGTTATATAAAGTGTTATATCTAGTGATATGATAATAGGGTAATGCTAAGTATTTATTTAGCATACGATAATGCGTGTAAATCTTTCTTGGCAATATTATTGAGTTTTAAAATTTTAACTCTTGTGATTTCATTATTGTGGTTCCCAAGTGATGTTAATCAAGTGTTATAAGTTGATACTATGAAGTGCAAGCATAATCTTGAGGTTCAAGATTTAAGAACTCTTGTATCATAACATATAAACGTTAATTTACCATTAGTAAGAGACATGTATGTGATTAACATTATAATCAAATGAGAAAATTGTTAAATTGAGTTGTGATATAGGGAATTCTGAAGAATAGAGTCATGGTTGAGATGTTTAGTGAAGAAAAAGATTGTTAGTAAATAACATAATGAGTATTCCCAAATTTCGAGGACAAAATTCTTGTTAGAGGGGAAGAATTGTAACATCCGTATCCTTGAACCGGATTAATTTAATTTAATGATAATTATTTATATTTGAATAGATGTTATTAAAATTTATGTTTACTCCGAGTAATTATTGTTATTTTTATTTCTGAGAATAATGGAGTAAAGAAATTATATTGAATAGAAGTTGGGAAGGACTAAGATGTAAGAAAAGGAAGTAAATGAACTAGAAAGAAAAGAAAGGAAAGAGTGAGAATCAAAGTGGAAATAAGGGAGTGGAAATATTGGTTCTGCAGAGGAAGAGAAGGTTAGGCACGGGAATAAAGAAGAAGAAGAAAAAAAGGAAGGAAAGAAGAGAAGAAAAAGGAAAGAAGAAGGAGCTCTGAAACCTAGAATCCGAATTCAGCAAGGAAAAAAAGAATCCGCAGGAGAAATCAGTGAGTGAATTCAAATTCAAACTATGTGATTATATTTATTTTGAGAAAAATATGAAAATCTAGGGTTTGAGATTTTAATTATAAATCTAGAGTAATTTCGGTAGTATTTAAGAAGCATAATAGTGTAGTGAAGTGTTATGCATGATATATGAACAATTGGTATTGTTAAATTGAGTTTTGGACCTAAATTTCTACAAAATTCTCTTTTAAGTTAGTGTTCCAGAAGAACAAAGGCGTGCGCCTGTTCGTACAGGTGTGCGCCTGCCATGGGAAGGCGTGCGCATTATGGCACCTCAAAATGAGGCTTACACCTCTAAGAACAGAGGCAGGCGCCTCTGTACCCACAGAAGTGGACGCCCCTGTGCTTGAGGCATGCACCTCTGTGACTTAGGCACACGTCCTTGTGCCCTGTTTTGCGACCCCGTTTAGTGGTAAACTTTAATTTTTTGAATGGTATCTTGAACCGAACATTAGAATAATGTACTAGAACATTGAAAAACACTTTCAATTGATGAAATGACATGAGATTTATAAGTCTCTAACAAAGAGACTAAGTTATTATGAATAATTGATGAACACTCGAATTTGGACGGTCGAGATGTGCAGTGTTGCTTAAGGAGGGCCTAAGTTTCGGCATCGGATGAGTCACGGGTCCTGTAATATATCAAATCGAAGTTAACTCAGAAATCTATATGGTCTTTATTAAGGGAACCCGACGAACCCCATTTTGATATTCAAATTTAATCATTTAGGCCTCTGTTTGGGGCTTCAAAGTTTTAGTTGTGATTATAGTCTTAAGTGTGTATGGCACTAAGAGTAAGAGATCCCATGTATGAGGCATGGTAGAACTAGGTAGTTGTGTATAATCGAAGCCTACGACCGAATACACATACTACCATTTAAGGTGTAAATCCATGTCGGAGACATGGTAGGTATGGTAAGTGTGTATAGCCATGGCCTGGAGCCGGACACACGTGTTACCATGTAAATGTGATTGGTAAATGTGTATAGTCATTGCATGGGGCCGAATACACATGTTACCATATAAATGCGAGATGGTTCATATGTATAGTCGTTGCCTGGGGCCGGATACATATGTTACTATATACGGGTATATCCAATACCTAGGGCCGGATACATATGGTAAGTGTGCATAACCATTGCCTAGGGCCGGATGCATATGTTATCTTACGAATTTATGATGGTAAGTGTATAGCCGTTGCCTGGGGGTGTATAGCCGTTGCCTGGGGCCGGGTTCACGTTACCTCTGTTATAAGTTGGGAGTATGCATAGCCGTTGCCAAGGGCCGGGTACACATTACCTCTGTTATAAGTTGGGAGTATGCATAGCCGTTGCCAAGGATCGGGTGCATATTATATTCGAGATATATATATAGCTGATGTCTAGGACCAGATACACATATCCAAGCGGGTGTAATGCTCGATTTATCATTTGCTAAGTGTTGATCACACTTAAGTAGCATCATCGTAGTCAGTTGTGTACTGATTCATATATTGTGAATTTTAGTAGATTGTGATTCGGAGTATGCTGGAGACTATGGTATCATGGATTTTGTGTACTTTGACGATGCTCTTATTGTGAGCTTTTATGATGATGATTTAGGTATTTTTTCCAAGTGAGCTTATGAAATTTTATTAGGCTTTTAATGTATTCCCTAAATTAGGGAAGATTCTTTTGTGGTTGAGATTTGGAGAATAAAGGCATAGAGCATGTTGATTTACTTTAGTTGGTAAACTAAATTGTGAACTTATGTGATTTTTGAGCCTCTATTGCTTTTATAAAAAGAAAAAGAAAATTTCTATGGTCGATGATTTAAGAAGGTATTTTCTGAAATTATAATTCGAATATTTGAATTATTTAAATAAGAAAAAGATGTTTAAATTTAATTGATTATTATTGATGAAATTTAATGGAAATATTTTTTACTGATTGTCTCATGATAAATTTTCAAGTATATTTTATCTACTCACTGGGTAATTTTTATACGAAATTACTCACACTCTTTTGTTTTATAATTTTCAGTTTAGGTGTGTGATATCTGTTTAGCTAGCAGCTGAGAGATGACATTTCAGTGGACCACACCGATCAAGAAGGTGGCTAAGATTGAGATTTCTAGAAGTATGAGAATATGACATTAGTTATTGTTATGTAATATTATAAAACTCAATTTGTATAAAGAGATTATAAAACTCAATTTGTATAAAGAGATTTTTTCAAATTCTCGAAGCAAGACCTTAAATATCATTAATTAGTTAGTTATGTCTACTAATGGAGATAATTTTGGTGAGGATGTTACCAAATTAATTAAAAATTTAAGTCTAATTAAAATTTAAAATATGTTTGCAATCTAATACGGCTAGCTTCAATTTTATCTAATACAAATCCATCCAAATAGTATATATTTATAAATTTAGTCAAAAGTTTAAAAGAATAGGATTAAAATTAAAGTAATAAATTTTAATCATTTTAATTAACTATGACTGTACTTATT
This sequence comes from Macaranga tanarius, assembly GCA_949673435.1. Taxonomy (NCBI): domain Eukaryota; kingdom Viridiplantae; phylum Streptophyta; class Magnoliopsida; order Malpighiales; family Euphorbiaceae; genus Macaranga; species Macaranga tanarius. Next base: position 1,863 of record CATIWO010910093.1, on the reverse strand, counting down.
TATTTTTAAAATTAATTTATATTTTTGCTAAATAAAACTTAAAAATAATGTATTTGTTGTTTTCATTACATTGTTTAATATATTACATTATTTAATTTTATACATATATAATAAAGTAAAATTTCAATACAAATAAAAAATTATAATACATCAATTTTAATAAAAAAACTTGACTTATTTTTAAAAAATATAATAATTATATATTGTTATCGATATATTAGAAAATGTATTAGATGAATTTAATAAATTATATATTAATTTAGTATATTAACTTTAAATTAAAATTATTAATTAATCGAATATGGGAATTTTTTTGTAACCCATAAATACTAAAAAGGTTTGAGTCCAGATAAATTATTGATTTTTATATCTTTCAAAAAATTAACTAATTTTTGTATGAATTTGGGTTCTGGCAGCCGGCAGGTAATTGACCGCCATTCCTACTTTAGTGACAAGTTGAGCTTCAATTTTTGGACCCAGTACCAGTTCGCAACACGTTATCTCGCTATTATTCCCTGGCTAATCAGGCGACCGCCTCCGTCTTGACCAAACCACCGTTCCGGTTCTTGTTCTTGTCAGGAAGAGTGAATTTGGGATCAATTTTGTTTTGTGTTTAAATCAAATCTACCCACTAAAATTTAAAGCTAATTAAGTTTTAATTAATCTAATTTAATTTGGGTAGAATTGCAAAAATGACAATAATTATTTAACGTCAAAACTTTTACCTTTGTTTGGGACGAAAATGAGGAAAGGAAGAAAATGAGGGGAAACAAAATAAGGGAAGAAAAAGTGGGAAAGGAGAATTTTTATTTTTTCTAGAGTTGTTTGAGAAGAATATAAGTGAGGGGAAAAATATTCTCTGTTTTATTTGGGATAGAGTATTAATAAGAAGGGTGATGATTTTTGCACCTCACTTGTTTATAAATACACCTCATATTTGACATTTTAGTAATTTAAATGACATGACTATCCTTACTCTTAAATGATTCTTTTATTAGCTAATGCAATATTTTAACTTTTTATATGTGTTTAATTATCTATTGAATTATTTATTTTTTCGAATGTACAATATATATTGAGTCTTAAATATATATTCAAATTTTTATATTAACAATGAAAAAATATAAAAAAATAAAAATCATTAATATTTGCAAGTTGTTATATAAAAAATGTAAATTCATTTTTACAATATTAGGCATAGTAGATTTCATTATTAGTTATAAATTTTAATATGTTTTTAATTATTTGTATATGTATTTTAAAATTTACTTTAATGCAACAAATTAATATTCAAAAATTTATTTATATTTTATATTTGATGTGTAAATTTAAATATATAATTTATTTTCAAAAAAATTAATTTTTAGAATATTAAATAAATAATTAGATAAGAAGTTATATTGATATTAGATTACAAAACAAAAATAGATATTATATATGAATTAGTTTGATAATTATACAATGTCATAAAATAAAATTCTTTACAAAAAAAATAATACGTTTTTACAAAGTAAAATAATTAAAAAAGTTAAAATTTTATAAAAAGTGCAATTAAATAGGATCATTCAAATATTTTAATTATTAAAGAGCTATTACAAGTAGAGAATAATTATGTCATTTGAATTTAAAAAAATAACAAAAAATTCAAACAGATAATTTATTAATAAAATTTTTTGATAAATTATCTATTTGTATTTAACATTTTTATTTTTTTATGAATTATTTGTTTGAATTTTTTCACTTTTTTATTTTTTAATTTATATTACATATTTTCTTTCTATTTAAAATAGCTACTTAATAATTAAAAGATTCGAAATATTCTATTTAATCACACTTTTTATAAAACTTTTTACTTTTTGAATT
>CATIWO010910042.1:0-22187 GCA_949673435.1 Macaranga tanarius | reverse complement strand
AGTGCTACTGGCGAAATGAGCCAAAACTTTAAAAGAAAAAGTTACTATTTTACTATTCATCAAATTATTGTTCTGACATGCGTTTCCAACACAGTTGACGTTAAAAAATTCCACGTAATTTTCTCTTTCTCGTGGTATTTTTTTTTTCGAAATACTATAATTTTTTTGCACTACGTGAATAGTAACATGCAAAATTCTACAAAAGTTACTATTTTACTATTCATCAAATTACTATTCTGACATCCGTTTCGAACACAACGTGCGTCAAAAAATTTCACGTAATTTTCTTCCTCGTGGTTTTTTTTTTTTTTCAAAATGCCATATTTTTTTCCGAAATACAATCAAATTACTCCAAATTTCACTTTTTTTTTTAAATGCACAAGGCATTTCGCCTGTGCTACTGGCGAAATGCCTTGTTTCAAAAAAAAAAAACAAAACAAAACAAGGCATTTCGCATGTGCTACAGGCGAAATGCCTTATTTAAAAAATATATATATATATTTCGCCAGTGCTATTGGCGAATTGACTGGCCCAGCGCCACATCATCAAAAACTACTACAAAATTGAAATTTTTTTTAAAAAGAACCACAAAAGTTGGAATTGTTTTTTATACAACCATAAATTTGGTATTTACGAAAATTCGGACCCTATTTTAGTAAATAGCCCTCCAAAGTCATGATTTTGGCAGAGCCAAGAAGCTAGGTGTATGAGTTGTATGTAGAGGCACCATCATTCTAGGGGTGGGCTGATACAAATCCTTTCTTCTTCTTCATCGCTTCTACTTCATTGATGGTTAGTTTTGCTGCAAAACCAGTAACTACATGGTGGTAGAAATACAACAGACATGGTTGGTTTGAGTTGGCAAAAAAGATTTGATACCGCCTGTCTAAATCCTTGAAATCTGTGAACTTTATGCCTTCTGGCTTCTCTATAAGGACAATGTAAATTTCTAAGTTGATTTTTTCTTTCACATTTGCATCAGTATTGGTTGATGAAAGAACTGATTTGTCAATAACAGCATGGGATGAGGCAAAAATGAATGCTAGAATAAGGAGAACTTTAAGCAACATGATCGAGTATTTTGGTTGAAGAAATTGATAATTCTGTTTTTGTTGTTGAGTTCCTTGGACCTTGGTCACATATACATAGCATCTTGCTTTAGAAAGAGACAAATAACCGAATATATGACATAATGATGACCAGCATTACAGAGTTGAAATTTCTTCTCATACTTCTTCTAGCTCATTTAAGCATTTGGGAATTGTCTAATGGAAAGATCATAAGTTGTCCTTAACTAAGTATATCCTTTTTTGTTTTCCCTTAATGACTTAATAATGCCGCGGGTCCATGTCAAGGTAAGGTTGCTTCCTTGGTAGCTCCACAGGAACTAAATTTAACAGGGAGCTATATATTTTAAGACCATTATCAAAAATTATATACTCGTTTACTTTAAATTATAAAGTGATACCCTTTGTGGTTGTCAAATAGATAGCTATATTTGCACATCAGAAACAGCGAGGAAGGAAGGCCACTTTTGTTTGATAGAGATTTATAATAAAAAGTAAAAGGATAATAGTCTCATTTATCTTAAATTATACTCAAATTTTTTATTTAATCTTATCCTTTAAATCATATCAATTTATCATATAAATTTTTTAATTTGTTTCAACTCTATTCAATTTTCTACCGAGGATATAAATATAATTTTAAAAATTCTGATAACATCCTTTTAAAATTTAATTGCCCGCTTAAGCCTTTTTTTTTCATTTTCATAAAAAAACTAAGTTTATTTAAAAACCAATTACTTAATTTAAATATAAATTAAATTTTAAAAAATATTATATAACTTATTTATAAAATTTAATTTAATTTGTTTATTTTCAAATTTTAAATTTTAAATTTGTGAAATTAGTTATAATTTAAAATAAAATAAATTAAACATACAATTTCAATGTCATTATATCTACATTTGTCATGAGAATAAAAAGTTCTAATTTTTATTATTTTTATTTTTAAAATGCTTTGATTCCTTTATTGTATTTCTACTTTATGGTGCAATATTTGGTTAAATTGATATTTTTATGAAATAAAATATTCAATTGAATTCTACTTTTATATCAAATAAGATATTATATGATAAAATAAGAAATTTATTTAAAATAAATTTATATAATTTATATAAAATAAATTCTATTCTAAATTCTTTTGGAAGTGAAATCAAATTTATTTTAATTTCACCAACAAATTTATTGCACTTCGAAAAGATTTAAATAAAATTTCTTTGCAATTGATTTTATATGTATGATTATATTGATATTTTTAAAAAAAAATTATTGAAATAAATTTTTAATTGTATCATATAATATTCTATTTGATATAAAATTAGAATACAAATTAATATTTTATTTAATAAAAATATCAATCTAACCAAATATTTTACTACTAAGTAGTAATACAATAAAGAATAAAATCATTTTAAAAAATAAAGATGATAAAAATTAGAAATTTTTATTCTTAAAAAAATATAAATATAATGACATTAAAATAATTCATAAATTTATTTTATTTTATTATAATTTCATTTAGTTATAACTAATTTCACAAATTTAAGAATTATAAATTTAAAAGTAAACATATTAAATTTAATTTTATAAATAATTTTACTTATATTTAATACACTCATTAAGTAATTTTAAAAATCATTTCAGTTTGTAAACAAACTCATCAATTGGGTTTTCTTTGATTCAAATTTTTTTTTTTTTTTTTTGAAAATGAAAAAAAAAATTTAAGTGGGTAATTGAATTTTAAAAAGATCTTATTATAATTTTCAAAATTACATTTAGATCCTTAGAAGAAAATTGGATAGAATTGAAATAAATCACTAAATGCATATGATAAATTGATACGATTTAAAGGATACGATTAAATAAAAAATTTGAGAATATTTGAGGATAAATGAAACTATTATTCCAAATTAAAAATATAAGCTATAAATTAGTATGATAACTGAAAGGAAGATAGAAGTAAATTGATAAAAGCATTATAAAATTTCCTAGTTCAAGACTTTAATTTGATAGAGATAAAGGGAAATACAAGGAAATGATTTTCTGTTCGTATACTATACAAGAAAAGTAATTTATTGTTGGAAAATATACCCAAATACCCCATTTTTTAACTTTTATAACCAAAATACCTTTAATTTTCAGAAATTATCTCATTGTCCCATTTTAATTACATGCATGCCCTTCCTCTCTCTTTTTATTTTCTTCCATGTATTTTCTTATTCGTTCTCTTTTTTTTTTTTTCTCTTGTTTCTTTATTTTTATTTTCTTCTTTTTTTATTTCTATTTTTTCATCATCCCTTTTATCTTTATTTTTTATTTTTTTCTGATTTTTTCTCTTCTTATTGTTTTTTTTTGTTTTTTTTTTAATTTTCTCCTTATTTTTTTCCTTTTTTATATATTTTTCTTTTTTATAAAAAAAAAAAACTTTAATATGTCATTCTCTTTTTTATTTTTATCATCCTTTTTTTTCTTATTTTTTCCTTCTCTTTTTATTTTGTTATGTTTCTTTTTTTAATTTTTTTCTTATTTTTTCTTTGGTCTCCTTATTTTTTTCTTTTCTTCATTTTTTTATGTATTTTTATTTTCTTCTTTTTTTTTCTTTTTTTTAATTTTTATTTTCTCCTTATTTTTCCTCATATCCTTTTTTTTTTCCTTTTCCTCTTTTTTTTCAGTTTTTTTATAAAATTGAACAAAAATGTAAGAAATTGTTTCATATACGAAAAGTAAACTAAAAGTATATAAAAAATATATAAAAAATAAACTAAAAGTAAATAAAAATATATAAAAAATAGGACAAACCCAACATATATATAAGAAAAGGCCATAAAATTATAGTAGACTATTTCATATGCGGAAAATAAAATAAAAGTAAACTAAAAGTTATTCAAATTTCACCATTTTATATATAAAAAAACTAAAAAGTATTCAAAATTTTATTGATTAGTGTTATTCATTAATCTTACAGAATTATAGCAGACTATTTCATATATACAAAATAAACTAAAAATATTCAAAATTTTATTGTTTCATATACGAAAAATAAATTAAAAGTATTCAACATTGCAACCATTTCATTCCTATTCTAATTTCTCTTCATGTATTTCCTCATGGTTACTATCACAAATGAATAAAACACAATAATTATAGCTAGATTGACTATTGATGAGTGTTCAGGTAAAAAAAAAGCTTACTTGACTAAAATTTTAATGTCAACTCACTTGAATAATATAAGTATTATTATTATACATCACTTGTATACCATTTTTTTTTTTTGAAATTATGTATATAAATTGTTTGATATACATAATATTAACAAAAAATGAATAAAAAATATTTGAAATTAAATAAAACTAAAATATTAAATATATTTTTAAAAAAATAAGAGACACTTAATAGTCTGTTGAGGCTGCTAAGTGTAATACCCGCCCTTTTCACTTACGTATTTATGACGTATGTATTGCATGTTATGTATAAGAGATAGTGGACTTAATATAAGTTTGAGTATGAGTATGAGTGGTAGAGAGGGACTAGACTGTAACATAAGTTTGGAGTAATTTGTCATAATTGAAAGTTTTGAGGTATTGTGTAAGATGCCCATTTTATTAAGATGACAATTGGTTATTGTGGTGATATTTATTAGCGTATTTTTTATTATATTATTTATTAAGGGATATTTTTAGAGTTTTGTTGCTTTTTGTTTCTTGTTGTTGTAGGTTTGTTTCTTTTTGTTGTTTGTTTGATTTTTAGGGTTTTTTTGTTTCTTTTTATTTTGTATTAGGTTTAGGAAAATTTTTATATAAGATTTGTTTCTTTTTGTTTTGTGAAGAGTTTGGTATAGAGATAGGTAAATTTTTTATTGTTTCTTTTTGTTGCTTTTGTAATTTTTTATATTTTTGCAGACAGAGAAGGGTAAATTTTCTCTTATTTTTTTATTTCTTCTTATTTTTTTGTTTCTTTTTGTTTATGTGTGGTTCATGTTGTTTCTTTTTGTTACTTTTGTTATTTTTTATATTATTGCAGACAGATAATGGTAAATTTTCTCTTATTTCTTTTTATTTCTGTGTGTTTCACGTTGTTTCTTTTTGTTGCTTGTTTTAATTTTTTTAATGTAATTATCATTATTTATTTCAGGAATGAGAGTATTATGTTAAGCCAGATAAGCATTTTATGAGTAGGGTTGCTTATTGTGTGAATGAGAATGTATTTTTACATTTGAAGAAGAAGTTGACTGATAGGCAATTGGATTTGTTCAAGAAAAGTTATTTTGGTTCTTTTTTGGATATGAAGGATGTTAAAGTGAAGTCTCAGGTTCTTCATTGCTTGCTTTTAAGGGAAGTATATCAACTTAAATATGATGAAATTTGATTTGATATTTCTATTTTTCGTCTAAGGTTTTCTATTGGTGAATTTACTGTTGTGACGGGACTGAAATGTGTTGATGATTTTGAGAGAAAGAAGATTGAAAAATCTTTAAAGAATAATTTAGTTGATAAGTTTTTTAATGATTCTTCAAAAGTGAATATGAGTGATATTAAACACCTTTTTTTTTTTTTTTGCAGATTTTGATTGTGATGAGGATGCATTGAAGTTGGTTGTTCTTTACTTTGTTAGTAATTTTTTATTTTCTGGTCCCAAGGATAAGTTTGTTAATAAATAAGTTTTTGATGTTGTTGATGCTGGATTGTATAATGAGTATCCTTGGGGAAAATATACTTTTAGTTTTACTTTGGATTCTTTAAGGGGAAGGTTGATGGGGGCTGAGAAGAAAGGATTGGATTATTTTTTCTATCGTGTTGTTGGATTTCCATTGACTTTACAAGTTTGGTTTTACAAATGCTGTGGTTATTGTGACGGTATGTTTGCCGTTCATGATGGCTATTTAATTCCTCGTATGTTGAACTGTGGAGATTCTTCTATATTGAATTTTAAGAAGTTGAATTCAAAGATTTTGAATTTATCTTCTTTCCAGATAATTACTTTTTTTCTCATTTTTTCAGGTTTTATTGGTTCTTGTTGCTTTTTATTGCTTATTTTTCTTATTTGTTATTTTTTTAGTTAAAATTGAGTAATATTGTACCAATTGTTGTTGAAGAGGAGTCTCTACATTTGAATAGGTTTTTTGAGAAGCCAAAAGTTGGAAAAACCAATGCATTTGCTGTCCATGATGAAAAAATGGATAGTGGAGATGATTTCCAATCACCTATCCCCGAAAGCCTAAGAAAGTGAAATATATTGGTAATTGGTGAGAAAGAGCCATCAAGCATTGGTCATGCTGTTGGTGATAGGGAGGGTAATTTGGAAAAGAAAATTAATGACTTAGAGAAGAGGTTTGATGTAGAAATTTCTTCTTTGAGAATTTATGTTAAGGGAAAATTTTCTATTTTAGAAGGAAAGATAGAGGAGAAATTTTCTATTTTAGAAGGGAAGTTAGGCAAAATTCTTCAACAGAAATTTTCTAATATTTATAAGGATGAAGAGGATCAGAAAAATGATGAAGTTGTTTCTGAAAATAAAAGTGATAAGGATGTTAGGGATGATAGAAATGATAATTTTAATGTTCTTTTGAATGCTGTTGAAGAGAAAAACAATGTTGATGAAGATGTGAAGAAAAATAAAGAAGAAGAGAAGGAAAATAAATAAGAGTTGAAGAGAAATGTTAAAGAGGAAGATTTGAAGAAAAATTTTGAAGAGGAGAAGAAAAAAGATGTTTCAGGAGTTGGTGTCCCTTCTGATTGTTCTGATACTGATTCTGATGATACATTTTTTTTATAAGATTGATAATATTGTAAAGAGTTTGGGACAAAGAAGGATAAATTTTTTATTATTTTTTATTTTTATTTCTTTTCTTATTTTTTATGTTATTTTTAATTGTGTTTTGTTTATGTAAGGATCTACATCTAAACCTGTATTTGAAAATTCAAAGAGAGCTGTAGTTCCATATGTTGAACCTAGATTTGTTGAAGCTATAGTTCCTAAAAGTTTAGATGCAAGTAGGATGGCTAAACCTGGTATGCAGGTTAAATCTCTATTTATTAGGAAGTTTGATTCAGGAGCAGGCTTAAAGGATATTGGCCAGTATTGTTATAATACTTGGCTTTTTGATGATTGTATTAATGGTGCTCTTGATTTTGAAAAGCTTTCTGTTTTTAACAAATAGATTGATGAAGGACCTTATAAGCGCAAAAAGTAACTATTTTATTTGTATTTTTTATATATTTAATTTTTTTTATAGATTATCTATTTTTTAATATTATTTTTTTAGGTCTAATTTGAAGTATTCTGAGAATATGAAGTTATAAAACCTGGATTCAACTTCAATGTTTCTATAATTTCTTCGAAAACATGGTTTCATAATTTATTTTATATTGGGGAGCTCATCAGTTGTTCTGTATATTTTTTATTTTTTTATTTATTATCTTTTATTATTTTTTTATCTTATTATTTTTTTTTGCAACACCTTAATGTGATTTTTTATTATTTTAGAAAATGAGGCAAATTTTCTAGAAGTTACACTGTTAATTTCACAACAATAGATGCATTATTTGATGGAGGTTTATAGAGAGCTTATACTCAGTTTACAGAAAATAATTTTATATTTTCTTTTGATCATACTATGTCTGAGTATATATTAGGAGATATAATGATGTTGCCAAAGCCTTGTGTTGATGTTGAGTATATTTTGTTCCTTGTTCATATCAGTTCTCAATAACATTGGATTCTTGTAAGATTGAGCATCAAGGATTGGTGTGTTTATGTATATAATTCTTTGAAGGAAGCTCATGGCTATGCAGCTGAAGTTGTTAAGGCTTACAATGTGATGCTGCCAATTTTTTTAAAGAGATGAGAATTAGTTCTGGTCATGAAGCACCTTTGTGCGTTGAAGTTGTTTCTAATTTACCTGTTTAGAAAACTCCGCAAGGATTTTTTTATTTTATTATTTTTTGTTTCTTTATTTTATTATTAATTTAATCTTTTTAATATTTTTTTAGTGATTATGGAGCTTTTATTTATGCATTTGCTGAATTCTTTATTCATGGCATGAAAATTCCCAAAGAATTTGATGTTGAGGTTTATAGGTCAAGGCATGTATTATCACTGTACCGGTATGGTATGACAAAACTGCATGGTAAAATTGTGAGTGACTCAGAGTATACTGGGAAGATCATAAGGAAAAGGAAGCTGAAGAAGTGATATTTTAGAAGTTATTTATTTAGTATTTTTTATATTTTTGTTGTTGTAATTTAGTTATTTTTTAATACATGAAGTTTGAATTTATGTAATGCACATTTATTTTTATTAATAGAAGTTTTAATTTTTTTTGTAAATTTTTTTAAGTGTTATTGTTGTTTTTTTTTACTGATGTTAAGCTTTTATTGCTTTTTGTTGCTTTTTATTTCTTTTTGTGTCAGGTTGAGGTTTTTGTTAGTTATTATTTCTTCTTATTTCTTTAAGTTATTTTTTTTTACTGATTTTTGTGAATTTTTTAGCATGGGTAAAAGTAAGCCTAGAGATATAGGAGGAGCATACCATAAAAGATGAATTCAATGCTACTACGAAGCTGAAAATAGCAACACTCTGCTTTTGTTGTTTCTTGTTACTTTTTATTACTTTTTATTTATTTTTGTGTTAAGTTAAGATTTTTGTTGGTTATTGTTTGTTCTTGTTTCTTTAAGTTACTTTTTTCACTAATTTTTGTGAATTTTTTAGTATGGGTAAAAATAAGACTAGAGATATAGGAGGAGCAGACTATAAAAGATGAATTTAATGATACTACGAAGGTAAAAATAGCAACACTCTGCTTTTGTTGTTTCTTATTACTTTTTATCGCTTCTTGTCTCTTTTTGTTTCTTTTTTTAAATTCTCACTGTTAGTTATATTAATATGAACAAATAAATAAAAAAAATAACAAAAATGATCTCAAATGTTAAAAATCATGTACCAACAATCACATTAATAAAATATGTGAATTCTTACAACAAGAATGAAAAATTTTTTGACTTATAAAAAGAGAAATGCTTCTTTTTAGTTTTTTTGGGTGCATTTCTGTATGTTTTTCTGTTGTGCCCAAGTTGTCCACACTTTCCACATTTAGTTTTATTTATATTCTCCTATGGTGCCCTGATTCTTTTTTTCTTTGGTCTTCCAACTTTTATTCTGCACTGCAGTGGGTCTACCTGTATATTTTGCTCTTCATGTGGTATTATCCATGTTGCTTGATTTGGAATTGGATGTACTGTTTCTTTGTATATTTGTAATAGTGCCTGCTTTGTGTAGAAATATGAGCAATATCTGTACGGATCTTGATTCATTTTCTTCAATATTGCAAGTGCATGTAAACATGGCAGCTCATCGATTTGGAACCTGTTGTATGTGCATTTTTTTCTTCCATTTTAACAATGAATATTGTATTCAAGTCATAGACAGTGAAGGTTTCTTCTGTTGAAGGTTTAACCTGCATTGAAATTAAAAAAAAATGAGGAAAATAGAAATAAAAATACAGCAGTGTGACTTATTTTTTTTGTTGCCTTTTATTGCTTTTTGTTTCTCTTTGTTTCTTTTTATTGCTATAATATGAAATTCAACATTAAATACAATATGAACTATTTCAAAAATAAATATCGAATGAAAAGTAATTGTAGGATGATAAACAATTGATACAGTAACAAAAAATAACAACATGTCTAATATTAAGCAAAGAAGTAATAATATTACCTATAGCTTTAGGATTTTCATGTAGTTGTCATTAATCATATCTTGTGGCTTTTTAGCAAGCGTGCTAAATGTTGATCTTGTAAGATTTCTATTTGTATAGGTCCATTCTTGTACTAAAGCATGCAAGTACTGTAGCAATGCTATTATTGGTAGGTCTTTAGCTTTTTTGAACACCGCATTCAATGATTCAGCTATATTTGAAGTCATTGCTGAGTATCTTTTGTTGATTGAGAAAGGTCTAGCCTATTTATGATACCCAATATTTTTCAGGTATGCAGTTATCCTTTTATTAATCTTTTCCAAGTTGTTTATGTGGTACTCGAACTCTTCAACGGTGTATGCTTTTGCTGCTTGAAAAAAAGAATCCTTGATGCTTTTTGAGTACTTTTTGAAGTTATTTTTCAGATTGTTTAAAAGATGATATATACAAATACCATGGGCTACTTCAGGGTATATTTCTTGTACTGCTTTTTCTATACTTTCATGTCTGTCAGAAATTATAGAAATTCATTCTCTACACCCAAAAGCTTGTTTGATTTTTATAAAGAACTATGCCCAATATTCATCATTTTTAGAGTCAACAATAGAGAAAGCAAGAGGAAATATTTTACCACAAATATCTTATATTGTTGCTGAAAGCAGTGTGCCATCTTCTAGTAGAAGGATGTCCATCATTATTTTTGTATAATCCAGATAATCTGAATTTTAATTATTTACTTCTGTGTTTATTGAGCTGTGTTCAGAAATTGATATCAGATCTATTTGAGTTGTTGATTTTTATTGCAGTATATTGTTGTTGAAGCTTTTTTCTAGAAATTCCTTCCTCAACAATGATGTATAGAGGGAATTTGGTCAAATCAGACTCTTTTTTCTTTAGTTGCAAATAGAAAAAGAGAGTTGCATTATCTTCTATTTTTAAAGGTGGATAATTTTTTTTAACTTTGTGCTATATGACCATTTGCTGAAAATATTTTTGAATTTGAAGTCTCTCTGATATTATTTTCAGTATTTCATCAAAGCTGTAATTTAGTTGTATTGTAATTCCTGTCACATTAAAATCAATATAATCTATTGCTTTATTCCAATTCCCATTGTGATGAATGAAGACTAGTATGACTTCCATTGTACCTGTAATTAAAAAATTAAAGAAACTAATTAGTTATTTTTATGTTTTAAGCAGTGTTACTTTTTATTTCTTTTTGTGTCAGGTTCTGATTTTTGTTGCTTATTGTTTCTTCTTATTTCTTTAAGTTGCTTTTTTTCACTGATGTTTAAGCTTTTGTTGCTTCTTATTGCTTCATGTTTTTTTTATTTCTTTTTATTTCTCTTTGTTTCTTTTTGTATATGTTTTTGGTTTTTGTTGCTTATTGTTTCTTCTTATTTCTTTAAGTTGCTCTCTTCACTGATGTTTAAGGCTTTGTTGCATTTTGTTTCTTCTTATTTTCTTACTTCTTCTTTGTTTATTGCTTGCTTCTTTTTACTTTTTGTTGCTGTTTTTTAGGTTGCTAAGAAACTGATGTCCAATATTGTTCTTATTGTTTATAACCGTTGAAAAAGCATTTATATAGTGTAAAGCAAGTTTTAATAGTTTTTATAGTCATGATTTATTGTTTCTTATTAATAAAATATGATTACAGAAAAATAGAAAAGTATATCTGATATGTTTTTAAGGTGCGTACCTATTTTTATGAATAACTGTTGCTTTTGATCTTCAATGTTGTTTCAGTTATTGTTGTAATGTTGATTTCTCTAATTTATTAAGAATGTTATTACAGATCTAGCTCTTTCAGATCAGAAACTTGATTTATTGAAGAAAGTTATTTTCTGTCGCAAAATTTAGAAAATAAAATAGCAAAAATCGATTGGAGAAGCAAAATGCGAGTTTGATTTGATCGTGAATTTGATTGATTAAAGAGAAAGTTAAAATTGATTGGAGAAGAATTTTTGATGTTTTAAAACTGATCGATCATGATTTTTATGATTTTCAGAGCTTATTTTCCGTTTCTTTTTAGGAATTAGTACTTTTTTTGGAATGTTTATCTTTTAGCTGAAAAAGGTTAGCTTATATATAGTCTAGATTTGGAAAAAAAAAATTCTCAAAGCTATTTTTGAAAATATTTTTGATTAATGTAGTTTTTGATATTATTTTTAGCTTTCTGACTATTTTTGAAAAAATTTCTAAGTAATATTATAACATCTGTGTCCTAGAACTGGATTATTTTGGATTAATGATGATTAAGGAATATTTATTTATTTATATTAAATAAATATTAATTAAAGTCATTTGCCATTATTTTTGAATGGATGATTAAGAGATCGATTATATTGTGTTAAGATGATATTAAATAAAGGTTGATCATGTGGTATTTAATTTGAGTTGATAGAGTTAATATATTATTGTGGTGAGAATTAATAAGAATAAAATATAAGATATTAAAGTGGAATTAAATTGAATAGAGTTTGAAGGATGAAATTGGAAAGAAAGAAAGGATTAAAGTGTAACAAAAAAAAGTAAATGAATTGGGAAGGAAAGAAAGGAAAGAAGAAGGAAGAAAGTTGAGAGAAAGGAAGAGAGTTGTTAGCTCTCTACAGTAAGAAGTATAGTGAGGAAGAGATAAGAAAGAAGAGAAAAAAGGAGATGGCAGAAGCAAGAAAGAGAAAAAAGAGAAGAACAAGTAGTCTGAAAATTGAAGAAGAATTCAGAATCATCAAGAAGAGCACAAATTCTGCTGGAGAAAATTGTGAGTGGTGATTTTAAATTGAAGTTTATGTGTTTTTATTTCCTAAGCTTTTGATTCTAAATTATGGGTAAATTAATGTCTAAAATCGTAGATCTAGACTTGATATTAATGGTTTTGGGTTGTTTATGAGTTTATCTTTAGTTTACAAGTGTTATATGAACTTATAGTATGATTAATTTTATGAAAAATCTGAGTTTTCTATCAAAAATCTATTGTTGTTGTCAACCTAGAAGGAGAGAGGGCGGCGCCTCCACTAGGCTGGGCAGTGCCTCCGCGACGAAGGTGGCGCCTCCACCGTGGGAAGACAGGACGCCTCTGGAGGGAAGTTGGTGCCTCCGTGGCACATGGTCGATGCCTCTGCATGCGTGGTCGACACCTCCGTGAGCGAAGTCGGCGCCCCTGCACAGAGCTTGCACCTCTGCAACCTGTAATGCACCCGATTTTGACTGTTTATGATTCAATTGAAACATAATAATGAACCAAACTATAGAAGAACATTCCAGAACATTTGAAATATTAGAAAATGAATTAATCTTTAAGATTTGATAATTTTTAGCAATTTTTGATAAGTTTGTATTAAATGACTAAAAGATACCTGAATACCGTGTATTGTGGAGTCTTAGATAAAAAGACTAAATTATTGAAAATAATTGATAAAGAACATCCAAACTGACAGAGTATGCCTTTGCAAAGAACATGAATAATGCATAAGCTTTACAGTAATTAATGCGTAAATAATTAAGAATGAGAATATATATATGTGAGTATATATATGTATATGTATATGAGATAAGTTGGAAAAGAGGAGCTGGCTACTCGATTGATAACTGTCTTTGGGACAACGCAGGGATTCAGAGGTGCCTTTGGGGTGAATCTTTATGGTTTATATGTATGCATACGATGATATTGAAAATGATTATGTGATTTGGCTCGTGTAAGTCATGGAAAGAAAGTTAAGATGATGTGAGAGAGAGATATTGTATATTGTTATTTCCTTTGAAGAAAGGATTGAGAGTTATCTATTATGAGATAATGATATGAATTATCATTTGTAAATGATATGAATAACGATAATGCTGAGTATGATGATGATTGAAACTCTCAACTTTAATTGCAACTGATATGGGAAATTCATAACAAACTTAAATATGAATCTTGTTTTAATAATAAAAAATTTATGAGATTTTATTTATGTTAGTTTTAATTATAGAATAAAGCTTATTAGCATTTGAGTTGTGAATTTTTAGAGATTTTGTGTATTCCTTGTATTTTGATAAAAATCAGCATTTAGACCTCAAAACCGTTGAAAATTGTATTGTTATAAATTGCAAAGGAAATTAAAGATTTATCATAAGGATTTTAAATACCTCGAGCTTTATTTTGGAAAAAGGAAATTTTTATATTCTTGATTACGTTTGGATTTGTATTATTATTAAAAGTACTTAATTATTTCTCCTGTAATGGGAATCTTTTGTCAGATATTTGTAAAAGAGATATTTATTTCTTAAAAAGGTTCATTGACGATGCTGTATGTTTACGAGCATTTATTAGTTTTAAATGATTTTTGTGTTTTGAGAAATAGCATGTTTTGGATAATACTTTTAAATAAAAGATACACTAGCTGCTCACTGGATAATTTATTTCGGAATTACTCACCACTATTTTTAAAATATTTTTCACAGCTTAGTAGCATCTAGCATATCAGTATGGCTGCACAGTGGGCTACAATGATCTATGAGGTCACCCTAGTGGAGATATTAGTGCGATATATTGTATGCCATGATTCAGATGCAGAGTTAGTGTTTAAGGTTACCGTCCTGCCCATAGGAGCTGATGCACGAGTCTCATCTGTGCGAGAGGAGCATGAGGACAGTGTTTGTTCTATTGTTTGCATTTATTATGCTACCTCGCTGGATGTCCAAGTTACCCTCGTTTGGGTATGATGCAGTCTTATGGATGCATCCTTTTTAGCTTTTTGCTTTCAACCATTTCCATACCCTACATATGCGTGTCACCAGAGTTATCTTTGAGCCAGTAGGCTAGTTATATTTATTGAGAGTTTGGGGCCTGGATATGTGCTGCTATTATTATCTCCACCACCACCATCTTATGCCGGACAGGGATCCAAGGTTTTAGGGTTAGATGCTAGGGCAAATAATGTTATATTTTGTATTATTTGTATTAGTATCTAGTACTCTTATTGTATATATTTCTGATGTATATTTTATATTATGATGGATGGTTAGCACTATAGTGCTTTATGTTATATATGATATTGGTGTGTTGCTAAGTAATTATATTGCCATCTTGAATTTATTGCAATGTGGATGTATACGATTAATTAATGATGAGTGGTATAGAAATTGTAAGAAAAATATTATTTAAGCAATGTCACTTGATTATCTGATATGAGATGAGTTCATTAGCAAAGGTGCCTAAGTTATGAATGAAGGTTTTAATTTGTACATGTTTTGATATTATATTAAGTGTATGCGTTATAACCTTAAAAGATCATTATGTATATTAAGATTTTATTAATTGGTAATTAAAGGAATTAATGGAGTATTAGTAGTTAATTAAAAGATAAGGCGTAATAAGTTTGGTATCAGAGCTTAAGGTTATTAGGTTATGTAGACACAAAAAATATCATGTTATGTGATAGAGAAATTGAGGAATATTGAGTTGATGAACTATGATTATAGAATTGTACAGATCTTTTAATGATGAAGATTTGTAAAGTTTTATGGTTTTGATATTCAGAAGATGGCAAAAACTAGAGGTGGAATGATTAGAAACTAGGATAGAGTTCTTGGTAGAGATCCTGGTAGGGGTAGAGCTAGAGGTAGAGGAAGAGGACGTGATGTCCAACCTGATGGTATAAGGCTAGTTGAGATAGCGAACATTCCTGATAGGAGTCGAATGTCTATAGGGGAATCATCTCCATCGTCAGCTTATGTTGGCAATAAGAGAGGTGATAGACCGTATGTTCGTGCTGATAGTTTGCAAGGCAGTTCTATGTCAGCTATGTCAGCATCAATCTTCTAGCGTATTCCACGAAGGGCGAGGAATATGTATTATTCACTACTGCTCGAGATACTTATAAACGTGCTGAATCTGCCAGTAGCTCCAGTAGTACATATCGATGCTACCGATTTGACGAGAACGATGGCAACAATGATGGCAGAACGTGAGAGGTACAGGAAGCCAGAGGATATAATCGAGCATGTAAAAAAGTATCGGGCTTACGACTTTTATGGAACACTGGACCCAGGATAAGCGGATAAGTGGGTCAAAACAGTGGAGAAAGCCTTCAACACACTACAGTTGAGAAGGTAAGCAATGTATATGGCCTTATGTTTGAGAAGGCAGACGACTGGCTGATGAGGATTAAGAACCTGTATGGAGAAGCTCTTACATGGCAACTCTTCAAGGAAGAATTTAGCAGAGAGTATCTAACAGAGACATTTTAGAAATAAAGGAAAGCCACATTCATGAGTCTAACACAAAGATCAATGTCTGTCAGGGAATATATGGATAAATTCAAGGAGCTGTATCAGTATGCAAGAGATATATACCCCACGGAAGAAGATAAAAGTGATAAGTTTTAGGATGTACTGCACATGTCCCTAAAAGGAAAGCTGAATTTATATACTAGTACGACTTTTCGAGGCTGGGTCGAAAAGGTGATGGAACAGGAGAGACTCGATAAAGAATTGGAATCTACAACTAAAACTAAATCCTATCAGCAAGAGGGATCTTTAAGATAACCTTGGAGGGGTAGCAATAGTTGGAGATCCAGATTTAATCCCTACTTGCGAAGCAATGTGCGGTCGGGAGGAAACTTTCAACCTCAAGGTAGTCAGATGTCATCGAGGTAACCAGTGCCAATATTTCGACCGACTAGTTTTAGGAATGCTCCAAGAGGAGGAATGAATTTACCTTAGTGTAGTTTGTGCAAGAAAAATTATATAGGCAGTTGCGCTAGAAGTAATGTGCGCTGTTTCAAATGCAACGAGATGGGACATTATGCCCCGTGAGTGTACTAAGGGTATGTTTGGAGAACCTTTAGTGTAAGGGTCAAGTGCTCCTAGATCTGGAAGAGTCGGTAGACCTCCAATTGCTGCAAGAACCATTAGGGCAAGAAGTAAAGTTAGTAAGGCTCCACAAGGTCAGGAGAGGCCTACAGGGCAAAGAGTGCAGCCAAAAATGTTCAATAAGTAAGAATTTATGCAGTGACTGAGAAGGAGGTGGAGAATACACCGGACGTCATTAAGGGTATGACTTTTATTTGCAATAAATTAGCCTGTGTATTGATTGATCCGAGTGCAATATTCTCATTTATATCCTCTACATTTGTGCCGCATAATAAGTTAGAATTGTTTGATAGAGATGAACCTATTTTGGTTAGTATGCCTATGGGAGTTAGCGTGATTTATGATAAGATCACTAGGAATATTGCTATAAAAATAGGGGAGGATGAGTTAGAATGGGATTTTATGCCCTTACCCTTGAGCGATTTTGATGTTATTTTAGGTATGGATGGGTTAAGTCATTATAAAGCCAATATGGATTGCTTTGAAAGGAAGGTAATGTTTAAAAAAGAAAATGGTAGAAAAATATGTTTTGTGGGAGATAATAGGAAAGCTCCAACTAAGATAATTTTTGCTATGGCGGCTATGAAATATCTTAGAAAAGGGTATGATACTTATTTAGCTTTTGTAGTGGATAAAGTAAGAAAGGAAATGAATTGAAGGAGGTACTCATAGTTAGTGAATTTGGGGATGTGTTTCCAGAGGAATTACTTGGTTTATCCCCTGAGAGAGAAATTGAGTTTGAGATTAAATTATTGCCAGGTACATCACCCATATCTCAAGCTCCATATAGGATGACTCCAGTGAAATTGAAGGAGTTAAAGGTGCAATTGCAAAAGCTTTTAAATAAAGGTTTCATTAGACCTAGTTTTTCACCTTGGAGAGCACCGGTACAATTTGTTAAAAAGAAAGACGGGTCTATGAGGTTGTGTATAGACTATAGGTAGTTGAATAAGGTTACTATTAAAAATAAGTACCCATTGCCAAGAATTAAGGATTTGTTTGATCAACTTCAGGGAGCTACAGTATTTTCTAAGATTGATTTGAGGTTTGGGTACCATCAATTCTGGATTAAAGAGTCGGATGTGCCTAAGACTGCGTTTAGAACGAGATACAGACACCACGAGTTCTTAGTGATGCTGTTTGGACTTACAAATGTGCCTGCCGCATTCATGGATTTGATGAATAGAGTTTTCAAACCTTACTTGGATAGGTTTGTGATTATATTTATCGATGATATTTTGGTGTATTCCAAGTCTAGTTTGGAACACGAAGAACATTTAAGGATTATGTTGAGTACTTTAAGGGATAGACAACTTTATGCCAAATTTACTAAGTGTGAATTTTGGTTGGATAAAGTTATTTTTTTGGGTCATGTGATCTTCGCAGAGGGAGTATATGTGGATCCAAATAAGATTGCGGCCATAGTGAATTGGGAACCACCCAGGAGTGTAATAGAAGTTAGAAGTTTCTTAAGGCTGGTAAGATATTATAGGAGGTTTGTTCGAGATTTCTCGATAATTACATCACCTATGACTAAGTTATTGAGAAAGGATGTGAGATATAGTTGGACTTCTGAATGTCAACAGAGTTTTGAAATTCTGAAAGAGAAGTTGATTACTGCACATATTTTGACTTTACCGGTAGAAGGCGGTAGATTTGTGGTGTATAGTGATGCTTCAATACAAGGGTTAGGTTGTATGTTGATGCAGGAAGGCAAAGTCATTGCTTATACATCCAGACAGTTGAGACCTCATAAATAAAACTATCCCATGCATGATTTAGAATTGGCAGCAGTGATGTTTGCCTTAAAGATATAGAGACATTATCTTTATAGGGAAACGTGCTAAATATTCACATATCATAAGAGTCTCAAGTATATTCTCAGTCAAAAGGACTTGAATTTGAGACAAAAGAGATGGGTGGAATTGCTGAAAGACTACGACTATACAATTGAGTACCACCCGGGCAAGGTTAATGTGGTGGCAGATGCTCTTAGTCAAAAGTTGACTGGGAATCTGCATTACATATGCGCTATTAGGATGCCCATGATGATTGAACTCAGAAGGTTGAACGTTAAACTCGGTGTAGATGCACCCGATTGTGTATTAGCCACCTTGAAGGTGAGGCCATTGTTAATGGAAATGATTGCTCAAGCTCAACGAACCGATGATGAAGTATTGCAATGGATTGAAGATATAAAAAGTGGAAAGAACAAGGATTTAAGCTGTGATGATCAAGGAGTGATAAAAATGGGATACGTGCCAAATAAAGAGAAATTGAGAAGGGAAATCCTGGAAGAAGCGCATTGTTCTGCGTACATGATGCATTCTGGAAGCACCAAGATGTATCAGAATTTGAAAGAGAATTACTGGTGGAAAGGGATGAAGAAGGGTATTGCGAAATATGTTTCCAAGTGTTTGACATGTCAGCAAGTCAAAGCTGAACATAAACACCCAGCTAGTTTGTTGCAATCATTGCCTATACCAGAATGGAAATAGAAATATATAACCATGGACTTTATGGTAGGATTGCCGATGATGCAATAAGGAAATGATGTAGTGTGGGTGATTGTGGACAAATTGATGAAATCTGTCCATTTTCTGCCAATTAAGATAACATATAGTTTGAATAAATTGGCAGAGTTGTACATTAAGGAGATAATCAAGTTACATGGAATGCTAGTATCTATTGTATCGGATCGTGATCCGAGGTTTACTTTGAGATTCTGGCCAAGTTTGTAGGAAGCACTTAGTACTAGATTGAAATTTAGTACTGCTTTTCACCCTCAGACAGATGGATAATCTGAGAGGACTATTCAAGTGCTAGGAGATATGTTGAGGGTGAGTTCTTTAGATTTTGGTAGGAACTGGGACAAGCAAGTGCCATTGATGAAGTTTGCGTATAATAATAGCTATCAAAATAGTTTGAATATGGCACCATTTGAGGCTTTGTATGGTAGGAGATATAAAAATTCCTATTTATTGGGATGAAGAGGGAAAAAGAAGATTGTTAGGTCTTGAATTGGTTCAGATCACAACGGATAATCTTCAGATAGTTAGAACCAATCTTAAAATAGCTTAGGATAGGCAGAAGAGCTATGCAAATCTTAAAAGAACTGACATTGAGTTTAATGTGGGTGACAAAGTATTTTTAAAAATATCTCCATAGAAAGGGATGATAAGGTTTGGGAAACGAGAAAAGTTAAGTCCTAGATTTATAGGACCGTATGAGGTGATTAAAAGAATTGGGCTAGTAGCCTATCGATTAGCCTTATCCCCAACTCTTGAGGGAGTGCATAATGTGTTTCACTTATTTATATTAAGGAGATATAGAAGTGACCCCACTCATATTTTGAAAGAGTAACATGTGGAGTTAAGAGAGAATTTAAGTTCTAAAGAGCCACATATAGCAATTTTGGCTAGGGAACAAAAAGTGTTGAGGAACAAGGTTATTCCTCTAGTCAAAGTGTTATGGAAGAATCACTATCAAGAAAAAGCTACATAGGAGCGAGAAGAGGACATGAGACATAGATACCTAGGACTTGTATAGTGGAGACATATATACTTGTACAAATTTTGAGGATGAAATTTCTTATAGTAGGGGAGAATTGTAAAGAATTGTAACATCCGTATCCTAGAACCGGATTATTTTGGATTAATGATGATTAAGGAATATTTATTTATTTATATTAAATAAATATTAATTGGTGTCATTTGCCATTATTTTTGAATGGATGATTAAGAGATCGATTATATTGTATTAAGATAATATTAAATAAAGGTTGATCATGTGGTATTTAATTTGAGTTGATAAGAGTTAATATATTATTGTGATGAGAATTAATAAGAATAAAATGTAAGTTATTAAAGTGAAATTAAAGTGAATAAAGTTTGAAAGATGAAATTGGAAAGAAAGAAATGATTAAAGTGTAACAAAAGGAAGTAAATGAATTGGGAAGGAAAGAAAGGAAAGAAGAAGGACCAAAGTTGAAAGAAAGGAAGAGAGTTGTTAGCTCTCTACAGTAAGAAGTATGGTGAGGAAGAGATAAGAAAAAAGAGGAAGAAGGAGATGGCAGAAGCAAGAAAGAGAAAGAAGAGAAGAACAAGTGGTCTGAGAATTGAAGGAGATTTCGGAATCATCAAGAAGAGCACAAATTCAGTTGGAGAAAATTATGAGTGGTAATTTTAAATTAAAGGTTATGTGTTTTTATTTTCTAAGCTTTTTATTTTAAATTATGGGTAAATTGATATCTAAAATTGTAGATCTAGACTTGATATTAATGTTTTTGGGTTGTTTATGAGTTTATCTTTAGTTTACATGTGTTATATAAACTTTTGGCATGATCAATTTTGTGAAAAATCTGAGTTTTCTGTCAAAAATCTACTGCTGCTGTTGACCCAAAAGGCCAGAGGGTGGTGTCTCTACGTTGAGGCGGAGCCTCCACGTCTGGTAGGCAGTGCCTCCACGATAAAGTCGGTGCCTCCGCCGTGGGAAGACGGGATGCCTCTAGAGGGAAGTCGATGCCTCCGTGGCGCGTGGTTGGCACCTCTGCATGCATTGTCAGCACTTCTGCATGCATGGTCGGCGCCTCCATGAGCGAAGTTAGTGCCCCTGCACAGAGCTTACACCTCCGCAACCTATAACGCATCCGATTTTGACTGTTTATGATTCAATTGAAACACAATGATGAACCAAACTATAGAAGAACATTCCAGAATATTTGAAATGTTAGAAAATGAATTAATCTTTAAGATTTGATAATTTTTAGCAATTTTTGATAAGTCTGTATTAAATGACTAAAAGATACCTGAATACCGTGTATTGTGGAGTCTCAGACAAAAGATTAAATTATTAAGAATAATTGATAAAGAACATCCAAACTGGCAGAGTATGCCTTTACAAAGAACATAAATAATGCATAAGCTTTACAGTAATTAATACATAAATAATTAAGAATGAGAATATATATATGTGAGTATATATATGTATATGGGATGAATTAGGAAAGAGGAGCTGGCCACTCGATAGCGCAGGGATTCAGAGGTGCCTTTGGGGTGAATCCTTGTGGTTTATATGTATGCATACGATGATATTAAAAATGAATATGTGATTTGGCTTGTGTAAGCCATGCAAAGAAAGTTGAGATGATGTGAGAGAGAGATATTGTATATTGCTGTTTCTTTCGGGGAAAGGGTTGAGAGTTAGCTATTATGAGATAATGATATGAATTATCTTTTGTAAATGATATGAATAACAATAATGCTGAGTATGATGATGATTGAAACTCTCAACTCTAATTGCAACTGATGTGGAAAATTCATAACAAACTTAAATATGAATCTTGTTTTGATAATCAACAATTTATGAGATTTTATTTATGTTAGTTATAATTGTGGAATAAAGCCTGTTAGCATTTGAGTTGTGAATTTTTGGGGATTTTGTGTATTCCTTGTATTTTGGTAAAAATGAGCATTTAGATCTCAAAACCGTTGAAAATTGTATTCTTATAAATTGCAAAGGAAATTAAAGATTTATCATGAGGATTTTAAATGCCTCGAGTTTTATTTTGGAAAAAG
>CATIWO010910007.1:0-13289 GCA_949673435.1 Macaranga tanarius | reverse complement strand
CTATTCATTAATGAAAAAGACTATTTCATCATTAATTAAACATAACAATGAGAAATTGTACTTAATTAAAGACAAATTAACAGCAAATAAAACCTGATTATGCCCAACCGAGAACATAAAACAAAACAAATTAAACCAACAAAGTGCACACTCTGAATTCTTAAACAACTAACTTAATCAACTGCCATGCATAAAGCTATAGCTATAGCTATGGAGATAGATACTCTTCAACACTACCAAACTGCATGCATGCACACGTAAGTAGACTCATTCTTTCAAGGGTAAGGAAGGACACCACTTCCGCCGCCAACTCCGCCGCCAACTCCACCACCAGCACCACCGCCAACACCGCCACCAACAGTGCCACCAAGACCACCAACACCACCACCTAGACCACCAACACCACCACCTAAACCACCTAGACCACCAACACCACCACCTAAACCACCAAGACCACCAGTACCCCCTAGGCCAGTGACTCCACCGAGTCCACCAAAGCCACCAACTGGAAGCCCATTACCACCAAGACCAGCAAAGCCACCAACACCACCATATGTGATAAAATTCTTTTGGTCTTTAAGACCAGCATCACTTGGCTCATTCTTTGTAGGAGCAGCAACAGTTGTAGTAGTAGTAGCCACATTGTTTACACTAGGCACATTTCTTCCACTAGCGTGCACCACAGCAAGCATTAGCATAACACTAAGAAACCACCTTGCCATTTCTCTTCTCTCTTGTAATAAATCTTTTGCTACTGTTTTTTCAACTTGTGTTAGTACATGTCACTGTGTATGGAGAAGGCCTTTTTAAAGGCAAAGGGAGCTGGTGGGGAACAGTTGTAAGAAGTAAATGGAGTTAAATACAAGGTTCAGACTTCAGAGTTTAGCTCTCTCTCAAATTTTCGAGGCTGAGATTTTACAGTCTTTTGTTTTTTTTTTCGTACACTCTTTTAATGGATTCAGATAGGCAGGTTTCGAGAATTTAATGTCTCTATTAGCATAACAAAATCACAAGGAATCAATAGTTATCAGCTGAGGCAGTGGCAGAAGCAAAAGTACTTCAAGCAAGTGTAAGACTATAGGTTGACAACCCGACAATTTCCGACAAATAAATAGCAGACTCAACTAACCATATTCATTAGCTCAATGCATTTTTTCTAAGTTAATCTAATGATTAATGTATTATATAAACGGTAATGTTTCTTGTCGTGCGACAATTACAGGATTTATTTCAAAAATTAAATGTCCTTTTGTAAAATGAGAGCTCTTTTGTAATTAAAAAAAAAATTATCATACAACGAGACACACACGTAATTAACATTTAGCTTTATACATATATTTTATAATTTAAGAATAAAAATACAATAATAAGCCTTCAAACTTTATGCGTGGAACTTTTGTTTCAGAAAAGAGAAGAGAAATGATAGTTTTTAAATTGCTGATTCACCCTAAAGATCGATGCAACAAATTTAGGGCCCTTCAAAGTTTCCATAGAATAAAGGGAAAGAGAATTAACATATAAATACTTGCATTCCAATTATCTTACAATTACTACAATTAAATACCAAATAACTTGTAAGTGAGCAGTGATTAGCGCTGATCAGGCTCATTTCTTTCTATGGGTATGGCTATCGATATCCTGCCAGCTGATTCGGTTGTTGGTTATTATTATTTTCTTGATTGTAAACCGAGTGCAATTTATAGAAAAAGAAAAATAGTCTCTTGCAAACTGATTCGATTCGATTGTGGTTATTATTATTTTCTTGATTGTAAACTGAGTGCAATTTTTAAAAGGGCAAACTATCCAATAGTCAGCTTAATGTATGCGCATTGGTGCCAAGGGCCATTCCAAGTTTTGGCAGCTAGGGATGAGCAAAAATAACTGAAAATCGAAAACCGAATGATTCGGTTCGGTTTTTATGATAAAAATTGTTAATTCTGTTTACACCGAATCGAAATGAAATAAGTTTGGTTTGGTTCAGTTTTTAGAGTAAAAAATCTATTAAACCGAACCGAATTCATAATATATTTAAAATTTTATATATATTTATAAGTCGGTTTGATTGGTTTAGTACTAATATTTTAAATTTTATGAATAATATTAGTTTCTAAATATATAAAACTCTTAATAAAATTATTTACCATCAAAAAAATTATAACAAAACGTATTTAAATATATTTTAGAGAATCGGTTCATTTGATTTTTTAAAAAATTAATAAATAAAATAAATATAAAAAATTAACATTAATATATCTTATAAATCTTATTAGAATATTTTAAAATTACATAAATAAAATAAGTTAAAAATTAAAAAAGTAAAAAAAAAATCAAAACCGAAAAAAATAACCGAACCAAAATATTTCAATTCAGTTCAATCCATATTTCGGTTTAGTTCAAAACTAAAATAGGTTCGATTTTAGGCATTTTGAACCGAACCGAACTAAACCGGCATTTGCTCACCCTATTGATATATGATGTGTACATTGATGAAAAATTGGTGCAGACCATCCAACTTCACAATTTATGAAGTGGTTACATAGTAAAAGTGTGCACAACGGTCCTTTAAAAGATCATAACTTTTTATTCCGAATGAGTTATGGGAATCATAGTATATTAAATTAAAATTTGTTAAGAAATCTATAAGTCCAGCAGCGTTTACTTATCATAGCCAATTTTCAAGCCCAAATATGATCGTTTGAGGCTGTTTCAGAGGCTTTGAAGTTTAGTGTTTATTTTTTTAATTTAATTATTTTTTTTTAAAATTTTATTGGATCGTTTCTTTATGGCTTTATTGGGTTTCGATTAGGCTTTTTTCTTTTTAGAATTTTAATTGGTGAACACCATACATTTGTTCTATTTGGATTTGGAGTTAGTTTTTGATGAATTTTAATATAGAACAATTATTTCTCTCCAAATTTCGACATTCTTTATTTTCGGGTAATTCTAGATTAAATAGATTATAGAAAATTAATTTCTGACATTCATGTATGAATCAATAGATTTCAATATTTATTTATAAGTTTCCACTACCTCAAAAATACTTTTAATCTAACTACCATTCGTTTGGCCCACATAATATTCCATTCAAAAAGAGAAAAAAAAACGATAATGAAGGTTAATTTCTGTACTTAGAAGTGAAATAAGTAAAGCATATTCACTTGCAAGATTTATAATTAATAAAGATGAACCATGTGATAAATAAAATAAATTATTATTAATTTTCGTACTAGCTAGGAGTATAACATATATAATTGTATCAAACTAAATTTGTAACATATAATCAATCTAATCAATTAGGATGGAGGATCAATCCAAAGTTGTACAGAATCTGGAGGTAGCAAGTAGGAAGGATATGAATCAGATATCCTATGGCAGCCAGTCTCCATATCATAGATCCATATGTAGGCACATTGTTGGTCACCACTAAAATGAAAGATCTTGTTTCTGAGCTCTTTTGTGTCTGCATATATTGCAAATGATGAACTCAATCTACCATTATTGATAAATATTGCTCTATTCTTCCAACTTTTTGTTTCAATCCAATCCATTTTCTTCTTATCCAATTTGAAGATGCAAAAATGAATGCTGTCTTTACATGTACATATCAACACGACTTCACCTTCACATTCTGCGACATAAAATTTACTCCATTCAGGTCTATACCCGTACTCTTTTCTATTATGAACCATAGGTGGCAGCAATGGCCTAGCTAAAACAGTCAATTTGTAGCTCTTTGGGTCCAAAATACCCAGAACTCCATCGTCAAAAATAGAATATAATTTCCCATCAGTGCTTCTGTAAGCCAAACTCTCGCACAAACCAAGACCAGCAACTCTAAAACTACACTGTTTCCAAGTCCAAATTGGATCACCATAAAAACATAGATTAAAAGTAACAAAATCGTTAGCCAGATCGCTTGATCTTACCACAAATATCACGCAGTCGGGAGAGGTTGGTGGAGCACAAAATACTGCTCTAGGGTTTTCACCAGGACCAAAACTTGGCAGCACAATATCTCTTGAAGTGAAAAGTTTACAGCAAAACATTAATGGGTTCTTGAAATGTTTCATGAGCAACCATCCTTGTTTTGAAGCAAGGATATCGGCTTCCCAGAATCTACAGTGGTAGAATCTGCCGAGAGGCGAACCTACCTCTAACATTGCATTTAGAGGCAGATGCGTCGTAGGTCATCAAGAATGGCTGTGTGTTTAGGTTATGATGGATGGTATTACAACTTTTACAGACAAAACCAAACCTAACTCTATCAACCCAGTTGAGTTGACAGTAAATTAACTTGCAGACATCGTCACAAAGATAAGAACATGGCTTTTTCTTGATAACATCCATTGATGAGCTCGTGATGAGTTCTTGGTTAATTACTAGGATCGACCAAGAATGTGATTTTTTTTGGTAGAAAATTAAGATTGTGATTAGTTATATAAAAAGTGATAAAAGATTTGTTTTAGTATTTT
Organism: Macaranga tanarius; assembly: GCA_949673435.1. Taxonomy (NCBI): domain Eukaryota; kingdom Viridiplantae; phylum Streptophyta; class Magnoliopsida; order Malpighiales; family Euphorbiaceae; genus Macaranga; species Macaranga tanarius. The sequence goes on along the minus strand of CATIWO010910007.1, from coordinate 8,817 downwards.
GATTGGATAAGGATTAGGATTAGGAAGCGAATTAATCTCGATGTATAATCTCTCTTATCCGGCTTTAAAATGCAAAATTAATAAATCAAATTAAACAAAAACAATTATAATTATAATTGTAATAATTATAGTGATATAATTAAACTGCCTCGTCTAAACATTGAGTTTATTATTATTATTATTATTATTATTATTATTATTATTATTATTATTATTATCTATAATATAGTTATAATAAATTATGATGTATCTGGACAGATCTAAGTTTATTACAGTGGGGGCAATTAATTTAAATAGAAATGTGCACAAATTTATTAATAATATTTTAAAATAGTTAATTTATTAATTGACATAAAAATAATTAATTATAAGTTTAATGTTCATTAGAATTTAATTTTTTCAAATATAATATCCAAAAAATTTACAACAAATTAAAATAATTGATCAAACTATAAGTATTTAATAATTTATTTTAATTCAAAGATCATGCTGATTATATTTATAAAACACTAATTGATTGAATAATCTAAATAAAATATAAAATAAATCCATAATTTAATTAGAAAAATTCAAATCAATAGAAAAAAAAATCAATGTGGAGGCAAACTTAAATTTTAACCATATATGGGGACAAATGTAAAAAATTTAAGTAAAATAATTTATTTTGCTATACAAAGGAATTTTGGACCCCATTGCCCCAGTACTGGATCCGTCCTTGATATTATTGTATCAAATTGTTGATTTTACTTTGTTTCAAAAAAGCTTCGCGTAACTATATGTAATGTTATTTTTTTAAAATATTTACTAATTAACTAATTTTAGTCAAATTTAAATTTATTAACTAATTATACTGTAACTTTTTAAATAAATTCTAATCATTTTAATTAATTTTTGTTAGATTAAAATTTATTGATAGATTATATTTCAAATGCATCAATAAATCATGCTTAAAAAATCTTAAGAAAATTTTAATGGCAGTCGATTTATGAAATTTCTAACATTCTAACTTTTTAAGAAAATTCAATGATATAAAAGGCACAATCGAACTATTTTTTAAAAAATATATATTTAAATTATAATATAATTTTTTTATCATTAAATTATCGTTAGGATTTTTGCTATGTGCTTTTATTATTATAGTTTTTACAGTTTATAATTTTTTTTATTTATATGTTTAGATTTAAAGTATAAAATTGCTAAAAACATTTTTCAGTAATATGGCAAACAATACTGGAATTTAATTTATTTATTATCATTACAAAATTATATAATCATGAACTCAAAATAGTTAATCATGAACTAAAAATAGTTAAAATATAATATACTTTCAATAAGCCATAAAATTCAGTAAAATATTCAATAAAATAAAAATCATCTTTTATTCTGATGACATGGTCACTAGAGTTGCATCGATCAATTCGGTTAAAAAAAAATATAAAAATGAACTAAACTGAAATATTTTAAAAATAATCGAATTGAACCGAAATAGGTGAAAAATGAACTGAATTGAACCTAATTAGTTCAGTTCGGTTAGGTTCGGTCAATTTATTGGTTTGGATTTTTTTTTTTAATTTTTACATTTTTGAACCTACTGAGTTTATGTTAATTTTATAATATTTTAATGATATTTATGAGATTTATTATTATTAATTTATTATATTTATTTTATTTATTATTTTTTTAGAAAAATAATTGAACTCATTATCTAAAATGAATTTAAATATTTTAGGTTTGAATTTTTTGGTATTAAATAAATTTATAAAGAGTTTTAAATATAAAAACTAATATTATTGATTTATTTTGAAATATTAGTTTTAAGCCGATCAAACCAAACCGTGAATATACATATAAATTAAAATATTTTAAAAGGTTGATTCAGTTTAGTTTAATTATTACAATATAAATTAAACTGAATATATATATATAGTTCATGATTAAATTATCAAAATAGAACAAAAAATTCAAAACTAAAATGTTTTTGTTCATATTAAAAAGTAAAAATTGGAGAAACAAAAAAAAAATCTCCAAAACATAACTGCAAAGAAAAAATATGTCATATTAAAAAAAATAAATATAAAGACCCTATAAACAAAATTAAAAATGATTTAAAAGTAATATGGGATATTTGTTTTTACTTCTTTCGTGGTGTATTTTTTACACTAGGTCCAACAAAATAAATTAAATTAACAAGGTTGAACCTTTTGATATAATACGTTGTTTATATTTATCATTTATTTTTTTCGTACAATACACCATAAGAGGTAAGAATTTTCTTGTTAATAGAGTTAATAGCTAGAGAGCTTTAAAACTAGAAAATGAAAGGGTTGTATTATTTTCCATAAGAGCATACATATTTGAACTGCTCTTTATATTTGATTTCCAACTTTTCTGAAGATGTGTGTATATATTTGTTAAGAATGTTGGAAATGTTTTTCAGGGTGCATTTCAGAAAATTTGGAAAAAAAAAATTACAGGACACTTTCCATTCATTCCGTCAACACATAAATGACCCCCCAAGTTTTCTTTTCAAAGAGGCCTACCAAAGACAACTTATTACAAGAGGTCACATGGTACAGGCTAGAGGCTACCTCACATCCACACCAATATTTTTTGTTTTTTTTTTTTTGGAACAATGTAAATTCATTAAGCAGCAACAAAAACAGCATCAAGCTGCAATAAAGACTACAAAGGAGGTGGAGGATTGGTAATCCAAATATCCGAACTAAGAACAGGAGAGGGGATATTTGGCCAGCCAATCAGCCACTGCATTAACATTGCCTTTGTTGTACATAAGTTGCCAATCAACATTACAATTAAAATAATCCTTACTTTGTGCAAAAATACCTACAAAATGCTAAGGAGATCACCAATCTGTAGAACTAAGTCTACTAAATGCTTTGCATCTACTTCACATTCATACCAAGATTAGGAATACTACCAATCTCACCATAATGTTTATTCAAATTTACACTACGTACTCTGAAATCTTCATTTTTTTTGAAGCGATGCCACTCGTTTCCATCTTCATCTGGTAGTTTGTACTAGCTAGGAGCGTGATACAAACTGCTAGATGACCTTGAATCCAATGATTATGAACTCAAATCCAAGCTCTTAAAAAAATATTCAAATCAAAGTTTTAAATCAGATAAAAATTTAGACCCGTTATAATATATTTTCTAAAATAAATTGATATATTAATTGTTTGTTGCATATATAACATTTGATAAGAACATATTGTTAATCAAATAATTGATAAGAACATATAGTTAATTAAATAACTGAAGAGAATTCTCCCTTAATTTGTTAAAATTATAGAAATTTTTTTATATATAGGATTATATAGCAAACCCTAATTAGTGTCCTATTTAAATAAGGAATTATAATTTTAATTAAATTTGAATTTACATATACATCAAGTAGTTTAAAAATATTTTGAATCACTCAATTTAAATTTGTATTGAAAGAAATACAGCTCATTTACTATATATTTGCAGGATGGAATGTATGTACGGCCATATATGAGACTTCTATTCTATATGCCCCTGAACACCATCAAATTAGCCATAACTTTCTTCACAAAAGTTGTGGTTCAGTCACTCATCTTTCAATAGCACTTTAAATATGCCACATGGAAACAAATTGATACAAGTTGAGTTGCAGGTGCTCGATTTGAACTGAGAGGAATCAAGCACAAAAATTTGTTGGACTCAAGCATAAGAGTTGGTTGGTGTCACCTTTAAAAGTGAAATGTAAAGTGGAATGTGATGCTTTTAGATTTCAGGAAAAGAAAATAGTTTTTTAAGTTTATAAATATTTGAACATGGGTCATCACATTTGATCAAGTTTAATAAATTATTTTTTTTTTATCGAGAATGAGTACAGTTTATTGCAATACAATTCAGTAGTGAATTTTGTCGACAATGAAGTAATTTTATTGATACCTAATCTTAATTAATATTAAAAAAATTAAAGAAAGAAAAAATAATAATCCATAATTGGATATGTGAGTAATTCTCCACACTTTTAAATGTGGTAATAGATAAATAAATGTTATGATAGAAGTCACCAGTAACCACTCATAAATAGGGGTGTTCATCGGTCGGTTTTTGGGGGCCTTTCTGATCAGAATCAAACTGAACCAAATTAGGTCCCGAACCGAATTAGGTCCAAAATCGAACCGAACCAAAATTTTTGGGTAGAAAACCGAACTGAACCAAAAATTTTAAAAATATTGATTATTTTTATATTATATTTGTATATATTTTTAACAAAATATTTAGAAAAATTAAAATAAAAAATCAGTTATTTCGGTTAATTGAAATTTTTTTATATAAAATCGAACCGAACCAAATTTCGGTTTGATTTGGTTCTAAAATTTCAAAAATCCTAAAAATGCAAACCGAACTGAATAGTGTAGGTTCGGTTTTCAGTTCGACCATTTAGGAGGGCGTGAACACCCCAACTCATAAAAGTGTGGTAATATTTTCTACACTCAAAAGTGTAGAGAAATAAATGTCACAAATTATCTCTCCATCATTCTAATAAAGTGTGGCTAAATTTGTGCCCACACAACATTTAACCACACATTTATGCGCTTTTTTTTTTTCAATAGTAGAGAATTAATTTAACCACACTTTTAAATATGGTTATATTTAAGTTTGAATGTGAAAATAACTCACATTTCTTGTAGTGGAGGGAGGGGGAGGAGGGATCAAACCCTACTTTTCTCTCTACAACTGGATGTCCACATTTTTTACCATTTATAGGGAACATGGTTTCATATTTGTAAGAAGACACAACTCACCAACCCTAGACTAAGTAAAATCCTAACTGAAGCAGGAAATTAAAATTCTAACTAACATTAAAAAATTAAAATAGGAATAAAATTCTAATAACTAATCTCTACGTCAATATGGAATTTTGCCTATATCAGAGTATAGTATATTAGGAAACATTGATCAAAGTAAATTTGTTACATATAGTCGTAGATAAAGTAAATTCTTCCAAAATAAACTAAATTGTAATTTATGGAATTTAACACTCAAAGCAAAATGTACTGATTAAATTAATCAAGGATCAAATCCAAAGATGTACAGAATCTGGAGGATGCAAGTATATATAAGGATATGAATCAGATATATAAGGATATGAATCAGACATCCTATGGCAGCCATCCTCCATATCATAGATCCATATGCAGGCACATCGGCCACCACCAAAATAAAGGATTTTGTTTGTGAGCTCTTCTTTGTCTGCATATATTGCAAATGATGAACTCAATCTGTCATTATTGAGAAATATTGCTCTATTCTTCAAACTTTTTGTCTCAATCCAATTCATCCTCTCCTTATCCAATTTGAAGATGAAAAATCGAATGCAGTCATTATCTCTGCATATCAACACAACCTCACCTTCACATTCTGTGACATAAAATTCACTCCACTTAAGTGGAGTAGGCTCATATATAAGCCCATTTTCACTAAAAACCATGCGAGGTCCTGTAAGTGGCAGCAATGGCTTAGCTAACACTGTCCAGTTGTAGCTTTTTGGGTCCAAAATACCCATAACTCCATTGTCAAAAACAGAGTATAATTTCCCATCAGTACTACTGTAAGCCAAACTCTTGCATGAACCAATACCAGTAGCTCTACATCTACACTGTTTCCAAGTCCACACTGGATCACCATAACAGCATAGATTAAAAGTAACAAAATTATTAGCCACATCACTTGATCTTACCACAAATATCACGCAGTCAGGAGAGGTTGGTGGAGCAGAAAATACTGATCTAGGTTTTTCACCAGGATTAAAACTCGGCAGCGCAATTTCACTTGAAGTGAAAAGACTACAACATAACAATAACGGGTGCTTGCGATGTTTCATGAGCAACCACCCTTGTTTTGAAGAAATAACATCGGCTTCCCAGAATCTACAGTGGTAGAATCTGCTGAGAGGTGACCCTCTTAAAGTGCATCTATATTTAGATGCATGGTAAGTCATCAAGAATGGTTGTGTGTTTAGATAGTGATGCATGATGTTCCAATTTTTACAAACAGAACCGAAACTAAATCTATCGACCCAGTCGAGTTTATGGTAGATCAACTTGCACATGTCGTCACAAAGAACAGACCATGGCCTTTCCTCCATTGATGAAACCATGATGAGTTCTTGGTAATTAACATCCATTGATGAACTCATGTTTAGATTGTTATTAGTTCCATCATATGTAAATCTACATATATATATAAAGGGATAAAAGATCTGTTTTCTTATTTGGATTAGGATTAGGAAACAACCTCCGTGCTTACTCACTCTTTTCCGACTTTAAAATGGAAAATTAATTGATCAAATTAAACAACAATATTTACATATAATTGTAATTATACTTATTATAATCATAAAATTAGCCCAATAAGTTCTCACCAATACCTGAGTAGGACTATAAAGACGATAAAAGTCTTCCAATAACTTTTTAACGTAACTACGAGCCGTTAATTTAAGAAAAAAATAATTTATGCTAGCTGATATCCGCTGTTATTGTTTATTTTTTTTTTAGTTTTAATATAAACGAGGCAAATCATTCCCATTATTTTGTTATGTAGCTAGGTTTGGGGTATTTTTTTTTAAAAAAAAATATTTAATAATTATATAATTTTTTAGTAAATTCCAATCTTTTTAACTAATTTTATTAAATTAAAATTTATTAATCGATTATATTTCAAATTCATCAATAAAACATGTATAAGAAATCTTAAGAATTATTATTATTATTATTAGAATTGAAATATTGTGAGAACTAGATTTTTCTTTGTAATTCTTCTCAGAGTAAATGGCTAAGCTAAAAATAGGTTCAGATGATGAGAAACAACCTAACCTATCAGCTTTACTTGGATTATATCTATATTTATTGCCTGACCTTTTCAACTTATTAAGTTGTATGTTTAATTTCATAACACAAATAATCACTTTAGACAAATTGAATTTTTCTACGTTCTCTTAAAACTATGGTTTTACTCCGCTAGTTTTTATAAAATAACATAGTTTATATTTGATGGTGTTTCATTTATAAAATTTCTAACATTCTAACTTTTTTTTCAAAGAAAATTCAATGATATAAAACACGCAATTTAACTATTTTTAAATAACTATATATATATATTGTCATTAAAGATTTATTATACTATGCGCTTGTGCTTTCATGATTATAGTTTTTATAGTTTATAATTTTTATTTAAATGTTTAAATTTAAAGTATGAAATTGTTAGAAATTTTTTTTTTCAGTCAGTATGGGCTTATGGCAACTTATTACAAGGGATTAGATAGTACAGGATGCAGCATCCACAGCAAGGAGTGCTTACAGTTTCACCATACTCTTTGTTAAACTTCACACTACTCTGAAATATTCTTTCTTTGGAAGCAATGCCATTCGTTTTGATCTTCAGGATGTTGGCTCTGTTGCTGATTATAGATATCAGAACTCAGGGCAGGTACATGTGGCATTTTAGTGCCGCGTTCTGAAGGAAGTTTCAGGATCAGGATCAATGTACCTTTGGAAGCTCAAGATCAGAAAAATGATATGAATCATAATCTACGCTAGGCTCAGAACAAGAGATCATAACACAATCTAATATTCATTTGCTTATACAGGAGATTGATGTGATCATACACCTCTTAACTAGCCTGGTATGATGGTATTGGCACTCCTGATTCCTCTGTCAGCTTTTTGTAAGCATTTTGCAACCTTTGAGTCACAGGCCCAACTTTACCATTGCCAACTTCACCTCCATCAATCTTCACGACCTGTTACAGGAGGCACAGAAAATGTGTATTACTCATCATAAGAGGGAAGGTTCTTTATTTTTCCAGATTGATCACATGATGAGGAATTGTGATTTGTGATGTGATTCAATAACATCCCAGAAAAAGTGCATCTTAGGCACCTAAGCTATATAGTTGCTGATTCTGGTGGCTTTGATGTGCTTTAATATCACAAAGAGGGTTTTGTCGGTGGTATATAAGCAGAAAATGCAACCAGTTCATAGATGATAACTAAACTCACAGATTCTAGGGCCTAATGAGAACTAAGATGTTATCATCACTGATCCAATCTTGTTGAGTAAAAAAGAACAATTGCATGCAGACTACAATATCATCTGAACTGGACATAACATAGTGTACTCTTGTAAGAATCTAACATGTGCGTTGTTCACTATATCATCTTATTTACAAGAATAATTCCATATTTGAAGTGAAATATGTACAACGTATTCATATTCACTTACAATTGTGGAATTTAATTACCACTGAAAGCAAGATGTACTGATTACTAGTGTTGGCAAAATGGATGGGTTGGGTGGGTATGGGTTGGGTATAAATGAGTTAGACCCTTAATTACCCATTTATGATCCATTTATTATTTATATGGGTACTTATACCCATATAACCATATAAATTTTACCCACTCATTTAACCATATAAACTCATTTATTATTAAGAAAATTACCTTATATGATACCTTATATTTTTATTTATTATAATTATGTCCATTCCCCTTTTTATATGTACTCTTTTTTTCTTTTCTCTTTCAAATTTGTCCTTTTTTTTAATTTTATTTTAGTTTTGTTTTGTTTTTTTTTCTATTTTTCTATTTTCTTATTTTTTCACCATCTCATTTTTTTTCTACTATTCTCCCATTTTTCCTTTTCTTCTTTTAATTTTCTCATTATTTTTTTAACCTCCTTTTCTTTTTTTCTTTTCTTATTTTTTATATTTTATTTTCTCCTTATTTTTTCCATTCTCTCTATCTTTTTTCTTTCC
>CATIWO010909961.1:0-33439 GCA_949673435.1 Macaranga tanarius | reverse complement strand
CAATTACTGAAACTAAGATTGCACTCTCAATGATTCTGCAACGTTACAGGTTTTCACTATCACCAACTTACGTCCATTCACCTATTCACATGGTCACAATGTGCCCAAAATATGGACTGCAAATCATGCTCCACCAGTTATGGAATCCGAATTAAGATCAATGGCATGGATGAGACTCTTGTCAAAATTTTATCTGCAAATTATTATTTTTGTCTGTTGGCTCCAATGTAGTCATCATTGGGCTTTTTGCCAATTTATGGCAATATATATATATATATATATATATATATATGTGTGTTTTTTTTTTTTTGGTATATTTTGTAAAAATTCTCTTTTTTTTTTGTGATTTAAAAAAATATTTTCATTGGATAAATGAAATTTCATTCTGCTATTTTGACTGGTGAAATTATTATTCTGTCATTCATAATAGCGGAATGGAATGAGATGATGGGACAATTTTCTTTTATTTTTTCAATATTATACCACTCGAAGTGGCAGAATGAAGTAGTTTGTTTTTTTATATATAATAATCTTTTCATGTGATGTAATATATAAGGTAGTTTATTAATTTTACATGTAGACTTATATTTCATTAATTTTTTTTTTATAATATAAATAATTTTAATCATGGTATGATAATAATTATAATAATAATAGTTTGACAACTTTTTGAATTAATAATTGGGAACAGGTGGTCCAGGCAGTAAGACCCAGGAGAGGCAGTGAGACCGTTGGTCAGCTAGTTCGGTTGTAGGTGTATCTGTATTTTGACTCACAGGCAATTAAAACCATGAACTCAATTTTCTGTAGAACCACTTCTTCTTCTTCCTCTTTATCATCCGCTTCCAAAATCACAAGAGATGTGGTCAGCAGTTAAGAAATCACCATTGAGGATTTTGAAAAATCCATAGATGACTGGGAAATTCCCAAAATCCAGAAAGATCAGATATATAAATCTTCAAAGTTAACTTTGTTTAAAACTGATTTTTCTATCAAAACCGAGGAAAGAGACATCCAGCTTTCCAAACCCCTTGAAACAATCCAATTATTTTCACAAAGTGCTTTAGACAAGCACAAAACCAAGGGCTATAAGTACATCCACATCGGATTAGTACAGGTTGGCCTAAAACCTTTAACCAAAAAAGGATTGAACACATCCATTTTAGCAGCTCTTAGAGATGCTAGATTCAAAACCTTTAAAGATTCCATGTTAGGTACCATAGAGTCTAGTCTCTGTAAAGGTCCAGTTTCGTTTGATTGTTACCCAAACTTTTCTGTTTCTCTCAGTGACAAAAAAGTTTTGAAATCATTGGTTTTGCAAATTAAAACTCATAATTACCATATGATTAAAGGATCCATCCCAGTTGTATTAATTTTTAAAGTGCATTATAAAGCCATGATGTCTGCCTTCAATACAAAACATAGATTTCAAAGCAAAAAAGGAGAAACCCTTTTGCTCCAAACTGACATTACTAGATCCAACATAGTTATTCCAAAACCCATTCAGTCGAAACAAATTACCCTTCCAGAGGACTGGATCCTCGAGGGAATAGTTGAACCTGAACCCTAAACACCAGAGGTACAGATACCAAACACACACATCAGGGATATCACCCAATACCAGGATCAGAATGGAAAGGTAAAAATTTCATTTGATAGAATTTCTACCAGTTCTAGACTCTCTAATCATTCTTCAGAAAGTATAGATCTGGGAAGAATTTCTCAAATTCCTTCTGTAATTAACCTTCCCTACAGACCTACACATGAAAACCTGGCAGATCTGTATACGGATCTACCAAGAGTCATAAACCTGCCATTCAGTCCCCAACCTCCCAGGTATTCTACTTCAGATTTACCAAACACCTCTTTGCAAAATGTAGATTACAGTGCCAGAATATCCAAGCCCATCTACAATGAAACCCAGCCAGAAATACGAGGCCTATCTCCTCCAAATTCTCCAACTGCTTCGGCTATTACAGAAAATATAGCCCATGAACTCAATGTTTTGGAAAAAGAATTTGAGGTTGATAAAACCAAATTTTACAAGGATTTTTATGCATCCTATAATTTGGAAAAACATTTATGGTTTTTTGAATATTTTCTGAATGAAAGGAAACATATACAGGATTGTTTTTACAATTTTGTACATCAGCATAAAGTCCAAATTTTCTTTTTTGATTGGTTTGAAATATATGCATCAGGAAATGATATATCATATCCTTTCAAAACTCTTCAGCCTGTTGCTATAAGAAAAAAGGTAACAGTTTGGGAAACTTCAGATGATCAGTCCAAACTAGAGGGTCAAGCCCAAAATATTATTGGTCATTATGCACCAATCAAAATCTCAGATAGAAAACTCCAGAAGTTTAGGGAAATCCTTAAAAGCCAATCAAGAAAAGTAATACCTTTAAAAATTCTTGATAAGTCTGAACTCGACCCTGAGTCTGAACTAAAAAAGATCAATGTTCTCACAAATGAGCAAACCATGATCTTAGATGTCACCCAACATATCAATAATCCTGATATGCAGAGAAAATATCTTGATCAATTTTGGAAATCCTTGGAAGAGGAACCCAAAATAAAAGCCTCTGAACTTCCTTCCACCAATACTGGTATATATGACCTTACTTCCATTTCGAGTAGGAAAAAAGGGAATAAAACACCAGTAGGAACCATTCAAGAATTACAGGCAGAGGTCAAAACCATTAAGTCTGAAATTAAACAGCTTAAGGAAAAACAGCAAAAGGATTCTGAATTAATTCAACTCCTAGTCTCTAAGGCATCCGAGGAGACTATTGATGATAATGAAACCCAAGATCCTATGGAACACCAAGCTTTAGCAAACTTAGATAAACTTCCACCAGATTATCTTTGTGTTCTAAATCAGGTTGTTTCAAGAAAGTATCTCATAAAGCTTACTTTCGTTTTCGATGATAATTTTAAAATTGACACAGTCGCTTTGTTTAATACAGGAGCTGATTTAAGATGTATTAAAACCGGTCTTGTTCCAAAACATTTTCATAAAAAGACAAAACAAGGACTTGATTCAACAAATAAGTCTAAAATGCATGTTGAAGGAAAAACAGAAGCAAGTGTTTAAAACAATGGGTTTTTTATTAAAACACCTTTTCTTCTAATTTCCAACATAGGTCACGCAGTAATCTTAGGGACTCCTTTCATAATTGTGATTACTCCCTATAAGACTACGCATGCTTCCATAAATTTTAAAAATAGAAACATAAATTTATCTTTTTCATTTATTGAAAAACCTAAAACCAGATATCTCAACCTAATAAATGCTCACTCCATTTATCAGCATGAGATAAGTGTTTTAATTAAAGGAAGAAAAGATTATTTGTTGTTTACAAAACAAAATGTCCATTTTCAAAAAATTGAAGAACAATTGAAAACGGATTTCATAAAACAAAAAATTTATGATTTCCAAAACCTGGTTGAAAAGGAAATTTGTTCTAACTTACCAAATGCCTTTTGGGATAGAAAACAACACTTAGTAGATTTACCCTTTAAGATAGGTTTTGATGAAAAGAACATTCCAACCAAGGCTAGGCCAATACAAATGAATGCCGAATTAGAATAGCATTATAGGAAAGAAATTTAGGATTTAGAGTCTAAAGGATTAATTTCTGAATATAGGTCACCCGGAGTTATGCCGCTTTTTATGTGAATAAAGATTCAGAAATAGAAAGAGGAACTCCCAGATTAGTGATCAATTATAAGCCTCTAAACACAGCCCTGAAATGGATTCGATATCCGATTCCAAACAAAAAGGATCTTTTACAAAAACTGCATTCTAAATTTGTGTTTTCCAAATTTGACATGAAATCAGGATTTTGGCAGATTCAAATTGATCCAAAAGATCGTTATAAAACTGCATTTACTGTTCCATTTGGTCAGTATGAATGGAATGTAATGCCTTTTGGTTTGAAAAATGCACCTTCAGAATTTTAGAGGATTATGAATGACATTTTTAATCCCTATTTCGAATTCTGCATTGTTTATATTGATGATGTGCTTATTTTTTCAAACTCTCTTGAGCAACATTTTAAGCACTTAAAAACTTTCTTTTATGTTGCCAAGAAGAATGGTCTTGTTGTCTCGACCAAAAAGATCTCTCTTTTCCAAACTAAAGTTAGATTCTTAGGACACTACATCTATTGTGGAACCATCACTCCAATAGAAAGGTCTTTGGAATTTGCTAATAAATTTCCATACAAAATTCTTAATAAAACTCAGCTTCAGAGATTCTTGGGAAGCCTCAATTATATCTTGGATTTCTGTCCTAACATTAATAAGATAGCAAAACCTTTGCATAATAGATTAAAAAAGAATCTCATTCCCTAGTCTGATGAGCATACTCAAACTGTTCAACAGATTAAAACAAAAGTTCAAGATATTCCTTATCTTTCTCTTACTGATCCCAATCTTCCAAAGATTGTTGAGACTGATGCCAGTGAATTAGGTTATGGGGGTATTCTTAAACAACTTCAAAACGGTCAGGAAGTAGTCATTCAATATACTTCTGGTCATTGGAAAAGTACACAGTAAAACTATTCTACCATTAAAAAGGAGATTCTCTCCATTGTCTTGTGCATCACAAAATTTCAATCTGATTTATTGAACCAAAAGTTTTTACTTCGCATTGATTGTAAATCAGCTAAAGAAATTTTATAAAAGGATGTTCAAAACATTTCATCTAAATAAATTTTTGCAAGATGGCAGGCCATTTTAAGTATCTCTGATTTTGCAATTGAATTCGTTAAAGGAGATACAAATTCTCTACCAGACTTTCTAACCAAAGAATTCCTACAGAACAGATCCTAAATGGTGCAAAAGAAACATGGTAAAGAAAAGGTAGAATCCTTATATTCTGTTAAAACCACCAAAAAACCCCTATCTACAGCAAAACCCATAAAATACTGGTTTGATGCAGTCAATCTTGCTGAACAAGAGGAGTCATCCAAACCTTCTAAACTTGCCCCTCAAAAAATCCAAGAAATTGATGCTTGGACCAAGGCCTTGGCCAAAACCCCAGAACTGTTATGGGCTATTCAAAGCTCACTACAAACCCAAAACATCGAACTTAATGAAGCTCAGGCCATTCAAAAATCCATTGAGGCCGAATAGGCCAAAATCACCTCTCAGGAGTACCGGGCCAATGTAGGTAAGCCATCTGAATTGGTTTCCAAAAATGAAATAGGAGAGTCTTCATTTTATAGAGATCTCTCTAAAACTTTTCACCAAAATAATGTTTTGATTACTGCTGCTAGTAGTTCACAGAATGCATTAGTAACTACTTTTAGTAATTCTCAAAATGTTTTGTCTCAAAACAAAAAATCTTCTGATTGGACTTTAAAATCTACTATTCAAAATATTATTATAGTTGAAGAAGGATTTTTTCATAAAGATCCATTTCAAACTCTGGAACTCCATTTTCCAAAATTATGGTTTTACAAACCCTGGGATTTATCTAAACCTCATGAGTATTAACAAACCATTCTAGAGTACACAAGCTCCACTGAATTTAAACATTTTATATTTTCTAAAACACAGTGAGATCCTTCCTACTCTACTTGTAAAGTTTTAAAGGTTTTGAGACCATGTGATTGGGGACAGGATTTATCTAAACCAAAACAATTCCCCATAAACTTCAAAACCAAATTAAATTTTTGTTTAACATTCTCCTATTGGGATTATGAATAAGCATGGTTTAATACCTTTTTAATCCAAAATCAAAAGAGAACTCATTCTTAGCTCTTCTTCTTTCATGACCATACTGATATTGCCAAATACCCTTTTTGGTTCTCCAGATAGTGGAAAAACTATGGAGCCATCCTAGAAATTCTCAAACCAGAAATCCAGGAAAGCTTTCAGCTTTTCAAAACCCACTACCAGCCATCTCGGATAGAAAAGAAATTTACCCCTTTGTGTCTTTTCTGTTCTAAATTCTTTGTTCCCTGGGTATGTTTGTGGACATTGGACTTTTATGTCACAAAAGAATCAACCATTTTACAAAGAAAATTCAAAGTAAAATGGTGGAATGCTTTCAAAGTTCTGGACAAATAACTAAAACTAGGAATTAGTACTTGGCTTAAAAAGCAAGGCCTTCTTGGAATCACTCCTGAAGAGACTACAAAAGTCTCATGCCAGTGCACTCCTTGCAACTGCCAAAATTGAAGAAGAGTATTTTGCCATCATGCAGCAATTGGTTCAGAATAGAACTAGCACTTAATTAGCTAACTCTAAAATAGCTCCTTTAGAAGGATCAACACCAGAATAGTCAATGCCAATAATAGATTTGGTTGATGATTCCTCCTATTAAAAATTATGTATGCAAATAAAATTTTCTACCTGATGGGTTGAAAACCTGCAATAGGCTGCCCACGCAAAAGTTAAGGCTTTAGCCCGATGGGTTGAAAATCCTTTTTGGACAGCCCATGCAAAATTTAGGGTATTAAAAAAAATAAATAAATGACAAATCTATAATTTTGGATTTTCCTTTGCAGTAACTCCCAATAGATCTGACAATAAAATATGGGACCTTCTTGGACAACACTCGGGAAAATATGACTTCTATGTCAAATACTCCCCTCCAGCACATGCCTTATATCCTTCTGGACCCATAGTTCCATCAGGATGGGGACCTGGTTTCCATTTTAAAGATCTGTTAGAAAAGTCCATAAAAATAAAATCCAGCAACAAAAATATAAACAGAGGATAAATATCCAAAACTTTAAAAGGAAGTACTATTTATCAACAGTGCCATCAGACAAGACACTATTCATCAACAGTGTTGGGGCTCTTAGTAGAAGACAAGTTACTGTTCATAAACAGTAAATGAACAGTAAACTCGTGTTCAAATAGTACTACTCCAATTTCTATAAAAGGAGCACTTCACTTAGGAAGAGGGGAGGAGAAATGTTTTAGATATTTTTATTTCTTTCTTTCCTTTCTTCTTCCTTTCTTTTCTTTTCTTCTCTTCTCCTCACCTAATATAAGGATTTGTATATCCAAAATCTTTTATTTTCTTTTTTAAGGCTTTGATAGCCAAAATATTAGGTCTGATCTTGTATTATACCTTTGCTATTTAAGGAATTAATCAAGAAATAAGGTACCAAAACTATATTTATTTAAGTTTGTTTATGTTTTGTTTAGTTTCTTGCATGCCTAAGGTCGGCTCTACCGCCTGAAGCTTATATGCCTTGCATGCCTAAGGTCAGATCTGCCGCCTGAAGCCTATATCTATATCATATATATCATGCATTGGTTAGCTGAGCCACCTATTTTTTTGTTCATGCATACATAATTAATTTAATTTTATGGTTTATTATGTTATGTTTTATTATTTTAAGTTGAAAGGATAAGCTTAAAAGCCCAAGTACGTGGCCTCCTATGTGGCACCCAACGTGGAGACATTACTTGGAAGGTAGCCTGATATACATTAAGTATAAAGTAGCGCCTCTACTAATAGGATATCTTTTTGGCAGGATTGGTAAGCACCTTAGTGGTATTAGAGCTAAACAAGGTTCGAGCCGCGGGGGAGGAAGGAAAGGATAACCTTAAATGCCCGAGTACGTGGCCTCCTATGTGGTACCCAACATAGAGACGTTACTTGGAAGGTAGCCTGATATACATTAAGTATAAAGTAGTGCCTCTACTAATAGGATATCCTTTTGGTAGGATTGGCAGGGGATATACAATCTCTATAGTGATTGTTTTTGAAGCTGTTTTTAAGATAACTGTCTAAGAAATATTAGGTGCACCGAGTCATTTAGGAATAGGTGGACCATGCAGTAAGACCCAGGAGAGGCAGTGAGACCATTGGGTTCTATGCGAGATAAAACTATATCCGGGACATAGCAACTCACATGTGTTTGATATTTTTATACCTGGGGTACAATGACTTAAGAAATAGATAAGTTAAAGTGAGCATGCCATATCAAAATTCTAAAGTGAATACAGAATGTATTAAAGTCTCCGATATAAAGGCTAAAAATATAAAATGCTCCAATGACATCAAACATGCAAAAAAATAAAAATAATACACGAATACATGAGAATCCTTAAGAAGGATATAACGATGAGCACCGGAACATATGATACTAAGAGATAGTAAGTCCATGTCCGGGACATGGCAGGGTTTGGTGAAGTGTAAGACGGTGTTTGGGACATTGTATTTCACCCCTGAGATATGATGTAAGACCGTACCTGTGGTATCACAATCTGAGAAATTGACGGATATGTAATTTGGCTATGTGTGAGCATTGAGATTTGATAAAGCCTTGTTATGATATTTTCTTTGGGACGTGCTGGCACAACCTTTGGTGGCCAGGTTAACACATTATTGGTGATAATTGTGATAACCTTTGGTGTGTTGTTAGTACTAGCCATACTGATATCTACTTGTGCATATGGTACAGTGCTCTGAAGATAATGTGAATACGATAAAAACTCACATAAAAAAATTAACAATTTTCATATAAAACATGAAATTGAAAAATCAAAATGGCTAGTACGACAGGGTCATACGCATTATTTCCTTTGAGATGCATTAAATGATGAAAAAAGTATAAAAAATAAGAATCTGAGTCTTGATTAAATCATGAAACAACAAGAACGCATGATAAGCGATTGAGGAAAAATGATTGTGAATCACTGTTAAAGATTTATTAATTTAAAAATATGATTTGAAATGATAAAGTAAATATTATTTCGATAGCATAATAAATATTTGTGATTTTAAATCCAAGAATTGTTTTATAAGCATATTTTTGTTGAATGCATTGCTTGTTGTTATTTAAACCGTTAAATTGCTTTGTGGCATTCATATCTACATCCGTTGCGACTTGTTCTTCAAAATTCTTGCTGTGATATTATTGAATTACACCTTTTTATACTCTATTCACTCAACGAGTATTTTCTCGTGAAAATACTCACACTCCTTTTAAAAAATTATTCTTTTTAGAATAGCAAGTTATCGAGAGTAGCTATTTAAAAGATAATCAGGCACATAATAAGTGAAACAGATTCAGCAGTGAACTTAAAGAGTAAGGTTCTGTAGAATATTTGGTAATAGATGGTGCTATAAGTTTTAAGCAGTTTGTATTCGATAGTCGTAATGTAGAACTTATATATGGTTTTGAAAGTTTATTGAGTGTGATTATCTTATAATAGATATATTTGTATGAGATGTATTTTTATATATATATTAAGTTGTTATTGAGTTATAGTAAATGAAATGGAAAAGATAAAAGTAATACTTAGCCACAATAATGCTCAAGTTAGGTAGATCAATGGTATGATCTTTTAATATGGGTACTGGTGGGGTTAGGTGGTACAACTTTAGTATCAGAGCTTAGGTTAAAGAGCCTAAATTTGTGGAATTTTAAGTATTTAGGAGTTGCAAGTGGGAATGAAAGGAGTAGTGAAGATTAAGTGTTTTAGTTGATTAATTGATTGAGAAAGTGGAAATTAACTATGACTATGTTTTAGAACTTATAGTTGACATCAAGTATGAGGTTCGTATCTATTAGTGTTGTATATAAAGATCGAGGTGTTGGTAAAAATAACGAGTAGGAATATAACATATGAGATTGAAGAAATAATTAGAGATAAAATAATATTTAAGTAATCAATAATTTGAGGATTTAAGGTCCAATTATGATTACAGTTATTAGATTATATGGATATTAACAAGTAAACTAGAACTTCTTGTCTGTTAGTAGTTGGAATTTACATTTGCTTGTAAAATAGATTGAGTTGTAATATAGAGAAATTAAATAATGATAGAAGTGAGATTCAGTTAAGATTGATAATAGCAATTGTTGAAATGTCTCAATTATGAGTTGCGGAAAGATAATAAGATCTAGAGGTGAAGATTAGGAGGAATATTTGAAAAGTGATTATTTTTGAACAATTTGAAGATTGAAAAAAATGTAATCTAATTATAAAGATAGTTGATAGAACTTATAGATGATGGTGAGTTTTATTGAAATTGTGACCTTAGTTAGTATGAAATTTAAAATTAATGAGATTATATTTTGGTTTGTACTATTTTGCGACATATGAATGTTTAACAAGTAGAAATTGATATGTTAATGAAAATAATTTAGTTGGAATATTCTTTGTTAGAATGATAAAAAAAATGAATTGGAATAAGGATTGAGGTTAAGGTAACCTGCTAAAATTGTATATTTATGAGAATCCATATCAATGTTTTATGGATATTCCATTTACTGAAAAAGGAATGAAAATAACGGTGAGGAATGAATAAAGAAGTGAAAAGCAATAGAGATTCTAAATTATTATTTCACCTAAATGAAGTAATGATATGAAGTTGACTGTGTGAAATGAAATTTAACAAGGATAGTAAAGTAGTGGAAGAATTATTAAATTATGATAAGGGTATAAGTATAAGGAGTAAGTACGGTAAGAAGGTGGTGGTATAAGTAACTGTGTAGAATAAGGAACTAAGGGTTTGCAATTAAATCTTTATTTAAAGTTGTTCTAATATAAGGATACTAAAGGTATAGTTAAAAAAATGTTAAATTCAATTATATATTAGATTGGCACGTTAGAGTTGCACAGCAGAAGCAAAATGAGCAGACTTCTGTCTAAAGATAAATCGATAATTAGTTGATTAGAAAAAAAATGGCTTAAAAGTTTTTGCTACTACAAATTATGGTAGCAAGTGATGATGATGATAAGCATAGGATATATATTTAGTAAATGTCGACATGATTCAGGTTTGGTAAATATTAGCAACTAAAGTTATATTTTGTTGGTGAAGATCATTGAATTATTTAATTTTACATTTCAAGATATGGCACGTCTTAGGGGAGGAAGATTAGCTAATTAGGATAGAGGTTGAGGTAGAGACCAAGGCTGACGTCGAGGTCGAGGTCGGGGTGCTCTAGGAAGAAGAATTAGTATAACCAATTGGACTGAGAGCTCTAATAGGAGTTGGACATAACTAAAAGGAGCTCGAGTAATTAATGAGCGCGAAAGCTTAAGATTTTGGGCTTTCATACCAAATATTGGAAACATACCTAGGAGAGCACAAAATGATCATCCTTTGCCAGTATAAGAGAATGTTAAAAACCCTCAAATACCTCAAGTGGTGCACTTAGATGCTACAGAGTTGGCACACACTATTACTACGGTGTTCACTAAGAGTGAGAGGTATAAAAAGCCTAGTGATATTATTGAACATGCTAAAAAGTGTAGGGTGTATAATTTTTACAGTGGTTTAAATCCTAGTCAAACTGATAAATAGATAAGGACTGCAGAGAAAGCCTTTAATACATTACAACTAAGTGATGAGGAAAAGATGAATAATGTATATAGCTTGATGTTCGATAAGGCGGATGACTGGTTGGATAGAGTTAAGAACTTATTTGGTGAAACTCTAACTTGGTAAGTTTTTAGAGAAGAGTTTGTTAAAGAGTATTTGATAAAAAATTATAGGAAGCAAAAAGTAGCATCATTCATTAGATTGGTGCAGGATCGATGACTGTTAAAGAATATGTTGACAAATTTAAAGATCTATATAAATATGCAAAGAATATTTATCCTACAGAGGAGATTATTGCATATTATTTTGAGGTGTAAACTGATTTTATACATTGAAACTAAGTTTAAAGGCTGGTTAGAGAAAGCTACAGAGCAAAAGAAATTAGAAAAGGAATTAGAGCAGACCATAAAGGCTAGGGCTAGTCGATCTGAATCTTATGAACAACTTAAAAAAGAAATAAAAAGTGAAAAGTCATGATACCACCCATATTCTAAGGGCAAGAATAGGGCTGGAGAAACTAGTCAATCTCGAGATAATCCAATGAGGTAGTCCAATGTCGGAGAGAGAGCCGATGGCACCATCTAAGAAACAACCAGTTACAAACTCTATACAGTTAAGGAGAACTGCAATATCTTGGTACAATAGGTGTAAGACATACCATGAAGGTACTTATCCTAGAAGGGATGTTGGATGTTTTTGGTGTAATGGATTAGGACACTACGCCCAAGAATGTACTTGAGCAATGCAAAAGAAAAGATCCTAGTAAGGATCATATATTCCTCAGAATGAAACAATTAATATTGGTGGAACTGACGCTAGTGGGACGTTTACGTTTAGAACATCTCAAAATGGGCCAAGAGAGTTTTATAATTTTGTTAAAAAGGAACAACAAGCTAGAATGTTTACAGCAACTGAGCAGCAAGGGACAAATACCCCCTGATGCAAAATAAGATATAGTTAATATATAAGCTAGACCCTTTAACAAATAAGATAATTATAGTGTTATAAGTTTATTTATGTTAAATGTATTTATGTTTAATCTTAAGAATTGATGTAAGAACTAGTGCTAACTGATATATGGAGCAAAGATATATTTATATATAAAGACGAAGGAAAATGGAATAATAGGAGATTTTGTTTGTTTATTTACATAAGCAATGAATATTAAAGTTATTAAAATTTTGATCTTAAGGTGTAGAAATTAAGTTTGATTTATCTTGAGGTGTAATAGTTGATTGGGCATTGACTTTTGTTAATAAAAAATATGTGTGTTTCTAGTAAAGAAACTATATGGAAGTATTATTAAATTAAGTAGTGATATAAAGAATTCTGAAGAATCAATTTTTAGTTGTAATAATTATAAGTAAGAAGAATTAAAGTTATAATAAAATGATTCTGTTAAGATATGCATGGCAATTGTCCATTAAATTTCGAGGCTGAAATTTTTTTAAGTGGGGTAGAATTGTCATGTCCGTAACCGAATAATTAAAGTTATTTGGAGTTAGGACTAAATTGAAATAAAAATAAGATTAAATGAAGGACATGATTGAAATAAATTCAGTAGAAGGACTAAAGTGTAGAATGGCTTCAAACCGCCATTCTATAATAAAAAAAAAGAGGAATAATAATAATATTTGATGTAGTTAGTGCTTCCTATAAAATTTAAAAAGATTAACAAATAATAATAATAATAATAATAACAAAAATAATAAAATAATAAAATAGAGAATGTATTATATTTATTTATGTGAGTTCATGTACATTAAAAAAGGAGAGCTTGTAGTAAGACTGTGGTTAGTGTACGGCTGGGTTCTGTGAGAGATAAAATTGTGTCCGGGACGTAGCAACTCACATGTATTTGATATTTTTGTACCTAGGGTAGAATAACTTAAGAAATAGATAAGTTAAAGTGAGCATGCCATAACATCCAAATTCTAAAGTGAATAGGGAAAGTATTCAAGTCTCCGATATAAAGACTAAAAATATAAATGCTCCAATGACATCAAAGATGCAAAAAAATAAAAATAATACACGAATACATGAGAACCCTTAAGAAGGATATAACGATGAGCACTGACACATATGATACTAAGAGATAGTAAGTCCATGTCTGAGACATGGTAGAGTTTGGTGAAGTGTAAGACAGTGTCCGGGATACTGCATTTCACCCCTGAGATATAATGTAAGACCGTACCTAGGGTATGGCAATCTGAGAAATTGACGGATATGTAATTTGGCTCTGTGTGAGCATTGAGATTTGATAAGGCCTTATTATGATATTTTCTTTGGGATGTGTTGGTGCAACCTTTGGTTGCCAGGTCAGCACATTATTGATAATAATTGTGATAACCTTTAGTGTGGTGTTAGTACTAGCCACACTGATATCTACTTGTGCATATGGTGCAGTGCTCTGAAGTTAATGTGAATACATCAAAAACTCACATAAAAAAATTAATAATTTTCATATAGAACATGAAATTGAAAAATTGAAATGGCTAGTACAATAGGGTCGTATGCATTATTTCCTTTGAGATCCTTTGCATGATGGGAAAAGTATAAAAAAATAAGAATCTGAGTCTTGATTAAATGATGAAATAACAAGAACTCACGATAAGCGATTGAAGGAAAATAATTGTGAATCACTGTTAAAAATTTATTAATTTAAAAATATGATTCAAAATGATAAAGTAAATATTATTTCAATAATATAATAAATATTTGTGATTTTAAATTCAAGAATTATTTTTAAGCATATTTTTTCTAAACGTACTACTCGTTGTTATTTAAACTATTAAATTGCTTTGTGGCATTCATATTTACTTTCATTACGACTTGTTCTTCGGAAT
Source organism: Macaranga tanarius (assembly GCA_949673435.1). Lineage (NCBI taxonomy): Eukaryota > Viridiplantae > Streptophyta > Magnoliopsida > Malpighiales > Euphorbiaceae > Macaranga > Macaranga tanarius. Next base: position 19,282 of record CATIWO010909961.1, on the reverse strand, counting down.
TCTTACTATAATATTATTGAATTACACATTTTTGTACTCTGTTCACTCACTGAGTATTTTCTCATGAAAAGACTCATACTCATTTTAAAAATTATTCTTTTTAAAATAGCAAGTTATTGAGAGTAGCTATTTGAAAGATAATCAGGCGCATAGTAAGTGAAGGTGAACCTAAAGAGTAAGATTCTGTAGAATATTTGGTAATAGATAGTGCTATAAGTTTTAAACAGTTTGTATTTGATAGTCGTAATATAGAACTTATGTATGGTTTTGAAGGTTTATTGAGTGTGATTATCTTATAATAGATATATTTATAAGAGATGTATTCTTATATATATTTTAAGTTGTTATTGAATTATAGTAAATGAAATGGAAAAGATAAAAGTAATACTTAGCCATAATAGTGCACAAATTAGGTAGATCGAGGGTGCGATCTTCTAATATAGGTACTGGTGGGGTTAGGTGTTATAGCTATAATCCAATTAATTTGGATTACATTTTTTAGGAGGATTATCATTTGTCTCTTTGGTTAGAAGAAAGAGAAAAGTCAGTGCTTGATGGGGCAGACAATAATTGGTTATTTGATAATGATAATAAAACCAGTACTCGATCTTCTCATCCTCAACCTCAAGGATTAGAACCAACTACTTGTGGTGGTGGTAATAATAATGATGGGAATGATGATAGTGCACCAGGTATAGGAGAAGAAAGTTTTATTCCATCAACTTTTCAAGAAAGACCTAATGATTTTGAATATTTCCTCCAAGTTAATGTAGGTATCTCCACTCAGGAGCCTTCTCCACCTCATAATCCTCCTCTTCCTCATCCTTTGATATCTCATGATTATCATCCTCATTCAAGTGCCGAAGGTAGTTATAGTGAATTTGGTTATAGTGGTAACTCTGGTTATAGTGCATTTGGTCATGGTGATTGCTCATGGTCTACTATTAACTATAGATATGGTAATGATACATATAGTTCGGAATCAAGTTAGTTTAATCCATATCCACCTATAACTCAAGCTGTCTATGAGTCCTTCAAAAGTAATAAAGGTTCATTTGATTACATGAATTCATTATTCAATTATCCTCCTCCAAGAAATGACTGGTTCTTCAGTGGTCAATAATATGAAGGTCAAAGTTCTCAATCTCATACTCAAAGTTAGGAAAAGACTAAAGATCCACCAGGTACTCTTTTTGGTGGTGATTATTATTATGTATTATGTTTAAGTAATATTTGAGATTTTATTAATTTTATGTTATTTTCTATTATTTTATGAATAAAAATTAATGTTTATTTAATTATGCTATAAAATTATGAATTAAGTATATATATTTCTTTTAACAGTTATATTTATAACATATTTGTGTATTTCAATTTCAAATTTTAATTAAAAATTCACTAAATTTAATATATTTGTATATTTAATTTTACGACTCGCTAGACTGTTACCTTTACATTATAGCGTTATAGTCTCATTTTCATTACACGCGGCCGCGATCGCGATCACGAAGCCCGTTTAGAGGTGCTACTTATGGGTCTAGAGCTAGTAGTGGTAGTGGACAGAGCTCGGGATATAGTAGCTGAGGTTCAGCTCCTTCTGCATGTCAGTAATGTGGTAGAGTGCATTAGGGTCCTTGTTATATTTCACCAGGAGCTTGTTTCCACTGTGGGCAGTTTGGACATATGATTAGAGATTGTCCAGTGTATCAACAGCTTATGCTCTAGAAGTCCTTTGCTAGTGTGGTGCAGCCCATTTTTCATCAGCCTTAGGGATTATTAGCACCATCTAGTTCACAATGCAGCCTTTAGTATAGTAGCCAGTAGGGCTGTGGTTTTGGTGGGAGACATTTTAGAGGTAGATCTAGGAGTTAGGGATAGAGTCAGGCTTCTAGTTCTCATTAGGCTAGACGTGGCTAGGCTAGAGTTTTTACACTCACACCTCAGGATACATAGGCATCCAATGCAGTGGTTTTAGGTACACTTCTAGTCAATAATCTTGAAGCTAGAGTATTAATTGATCCTGGTGCCACACATTCTTTTATGTGCCCAACTTTTGCATTGAAACTTGATGTCCTTTTGAAAGAGATGCATGAACCCCTGTATGTTACTACACCATTTAGTGATTTTATAGAGGTGAGCTTGGCTTTTCCTTCATATCCTATTGTGGTTGAAGGAAGGGAACCGGTAGCAGACTTGATGGTGCTACTAGTTTTGGTGCTACTAGTTTTGGGTTTTGACATCATTTCAGGTATGGATTAGTTACCAAATAATTATGCCACCCCGGAGTGCCGAGAGAAGAGGGTAGTATTTTGGATTTTGGGTGACATGGAGTTTTGCTTTGTAGGAGATAGACAAGCCATTCCATCTAATTTGATTTTTGTCATTGCAGCTCTAAAGTTGCTTAGGCTTGGATGTCGGGGATACTTGGCATCAGTTAAAGATCTTTTAGTGAAGACAAGTGGTGTGAAGAATGTCCCAATAGTGAGAGAATTTCCAGATGTGTTTCCTGAGGAGTTACCAGGGCTACCAACCGATAGGGAGATTGAATTCTGTATTAACTCAGTTCCTGTTACTACTCCTATATCAATGTCACCTTATAGGATCGCACCTGTGGAATTAAAAGAGTTGAAAAAGTAAGTTCAGGAATTGCTTAATAAAGGCTTCATAAGACCTAGTACATACCAATTTTGTTTGTGAAGATAAAAGATCATTCACTCAGTTGTATATTGACTATCAGTAGTTAAATAAGGTGACAGTATGTAATGAATACCCACTTCCTCGAATTAATGATTTGCTTGACCAAATACAAGGTGCTAAATAGTTCTCTAAGATTGACTTAAGGTTTGACCAAATACAAGGTGCTAAATAGTTCTCTAAGATTGACTTAAGGTCGAGATATCATCATTTGAGGATTAGAATGGAAGATATATCTAAGACTACCTTTAGGACATGGTATGGTCATTATAAGTGTTTAGTAATGTCGTTTGGCCTTACTAATGCTCTGGCAGCCTTTATGGACTTAATGAATTGGGTTTTTAAGCCTTTCTTAGATTATTTTATCATATTATTTATTGATGACATTTTGGTATACTCTAGATCGGAGGAAGAGCATGCTTATAACTTGAGAATGGTCTTGCAAACATTGAGCGAACATCAGCTTTATGCTAAGTTCTTTAAATGTGAATTTTGGTTAGGAAGTATAGCATTCCTAAAACATATTGTGTCTAAGGATGGAATTCAAGAAGATTCGAGAAAGGTGGAAGCAGTTACGAACTGGAAAGGCCTAAGACAGTCACAGAGATATGAAGCTTTTTAGGTCTAGTAGGGTACTATAAAAGATTTATTCAAGACTTTTTTAAGATAGCAGACCTCTTAACTCATTTTACCTAAAAGAAGGCTAAGTTCATTTGGTCAGATGCGTGTGAAAATAACTTTCAAAAGCTTAAGGAGTGCTTAACCATGCTAGCTTTACCTTCAGGTAATAAAGGTTTTTCAGTGTACTGTGATGCTTCCAGAGTTGGTTTGGGGTATGTTTTAATGCAAAAATGGAAGGGTAATTGCTTATGCTTCTAGACATTTAAAGAAACACGAGCAAAATTACCCCACTCATGACTTAGAGATAACAACAATGATTTTTTGCATTAAAGATTTGGAGGGATTACTTGTATGGAGTGATATATAAGATATTTACGGATCATAAGATTTTGAAATACATTTTCCAGCAAAAGGACTTAAATTTGAGGAAGAGGAGATGGATGGAACTATTAAATGATTATGATTGTTCTATTTAGTATCATCCAGGAAAAGCTAATGTGGTAGCAGATGCTTTGAGCAGAAAGTCTTCAGGCAGTTTGGCTCATGTTAGTACGAAAAAGAGAGTTGTGATTAAAGAGTTACATGATCTCATGGATCAAGGGGTGTTCTTCCAGATTTCTCATGCAGGAGTGCTTTTAGCCAGTGTTAGAATTCGCTCCGTGCTGCTCGATAGGATTAAGGCAGCCCAAGGCCGAGATCCTAACTTTTGAAAGATTATGGAAAATATATGTGGGGATGTCCAACATATTTTGTACTTGATGAAGAGGATGTTCTTAGACTCAATGGTAGGTTGTATATTCCTGATGTGGAGAACTTAAGGCAGGAAATTTTAGCAGAAGCTCATTATACAACATATAGTATACATCATGGTTAAACTAAGATATATCAAGACCTTAAGGAAATTTATTGGTGGAGGAGCATGAAGAAAGATGTAGTATATTTTGTTTCTAAGTGTTTGACTTGTCAACAAGTGAAGGCAGAACATCAAAGACCTTTAGGTGAGATGCAACCACTTCTAATTCCTAAATGGAAATGGGAGAGAATCACTATGGACTTTGTGGTTGGACTACCTCGGTCCCAAAAGCAGCATGATTCTATTTAGGTAATTGTGGATAGATTGACTAAGTCAGCACACTTCTTGGCAGTAAAGACTACTTATTCAGTATCTAAGTTGTCACAGGTACATGTCGAGCAAATTGTATGTCTTTATAGAGTGCCAATATCTATTATTTTTGATAGGCAATCACAATTCACATCTCAGTTTTGGAGGAAGTTACTAGAAGCTTTAGGTACTAGACTTAATTTTAGTATTGCTTTCCATCCTTAAACTGATGGATAATCAGAAAGAACAATTCAGACTTTAGAGGATATGCTTAGGATGAGTGTTCTTGATCTTGGTAGTAGTTGGAATCGGCACTTACCTTTAATTGAGTTTGTTTATAATAACAGCTATTATAGTAGCATTGGTATAGTGCCTTATGAGGCATTGTATAGATGGAAGTGCAGATCACCTTTGTGTTGGGTTGAGATATGAGAGAAGCAGCTAGAAGGTCCTGAGGTAATTAAAGATACATCTGAAAAGGTTACTTTGATTAAAAAGAGGTTGGAGATAGCCTTTAGTAGGAAAAAGAGTTATGCTGACCCAAAACACAAGAATATAGAATTTAAAGTAAGAGATTTTATATTTTTGAAGGTTTCTTCTATGAAAGGAGTAATGAGATTTGGGAAGAAAGGAAAGTTATCGCTGAGATATGTTGGACCCCTTGAAATAATTGAGAGAGTTGGAGCGATGGCTCATCGCTTGGCATTACGACCATATCTGGCTCAAATTCATCCAGAATTTCATATTTCTCAACTCCGAAGTTATATCTCAGACCCCTCGCATGTTCTTTAGCAGTAAAGTGTGGAAGTGAGTGAGGACTTGACCTATGAAGAGGAGCCAATTGCCATTATTGATTCGCAGGTTCGACAGTTGTGGTCTAAGCAGATTCTTATAGTCAAAGTGATGTGGAAGAATGGTGGTGTAGAGAAATTCACTTGGGAAACTGAAAGTGGAATGTGTGAAACCTATTTTTATTTTTTTTACCAATGATTTTATTATTGTTGTTATTTTATATTGCTTCTTAAATTCGAGAACGAATTTTTTTTATATAAGAGGGGAAGATTGTAACACCCCATAATTTTACGTTGTTAAATACCAGTATTTTATTTAAATAATTGCATCTTTATGTTTAACTAAAAATTTTTGATTTTTAACGAGTTTGATAATTTATTCCCATTTTTTATTTACTATAGAAGTAACATTTGATTATACAAATTTGTATTAAATTTTCATAACAATTAACTTAGTAAATGTATTTACATATATGTGTATATATATTTTTATGATAAAAATTGAAAAGTTAGTCTTATTTTGACAAAAATATTTCAATAAGGGACTAAATTGATAAAATTCCCACTCATTAACATACATATACATTTTTGTTTAAAATAAATAAAAACCCAATATTCTTTTCTTTTTTTTTTTCCTTTTTCTTCCCTGCTACCACCGATTCCCTCTATCGCTGCCCTTGTCGTTCACCGTGATTACCCCACCGCCGCTGTAGCTCCTCCTCCTTATCACCAATCTCCAACCAGGAGCAATCCACCTCCTTCTTCTCCCTCATTCTCCAATCAAGCTGTCAGGGAAGGAAAAGGAAGTGCCGGTCACCGCTGCTGCCGCTATTTGCCTCCTTCGCCACTACAATTTTGTTCACCAATCTCAAGCCATCATTTCCCCTTTATCCCTGCTGATTTCCGATGCCGACAACCACCTCAATTAGAGGTAAATGTGATTTCTAGGTTTTTGGTTCATGAGTGTCGATTCTGTGCAATTGGGTAGAAATTAGGTTTTGGTGTAGTTAGATGAAATGTAATTGAAGTTAAAAGCTTTCCGTTGGTGTATGTTTAGTAATTTTTCATCGCTGGTGGAATATTCCGGCAATGATGATAGAATATTCCGGCAGTTGACAGAGAATGGTTGTATTTTTATTAAATACTAGAGATGATGAGGATTAATGTTTGTTTAGATAATTTTATTAAATTCTCAATAGTTTGTAGATTTAAAATCTCAGAAGTTTTAAGCTGGGTTATGTTCGAGTTGGAAATTTGTTATCTGTCTATGATTCTTTTGTTTATAAGTGAGTTTGATTAAATATTTTGTATGATAATTAAGTTAAGTGAGGCATTCATTTTGTGAATTGTGCTTGTGAGGCTCAGTAAAATTAAATTGTAGTGTGGTGGATAACTGATCTCCAATTGAGATTGTCTATAGAAGTGTAATTATTTTTATTGCAGGGTTGGCCCTACTTTAGTAGGAAAATGTCTATATTTTAGGGGAGAATCTACCGAGTTTTTAGTAGATTTCTCATAATTTGTACTTTTAGTCGTTATTGTAGTTTGAGTCTTTTGTAGAATTTTAGACATTAGGAAATAGGTTATGATATTATTTTTATTATTTTTAATTATAGATTCTTCAGGAGTAGGGTCATCGTCTCGAGGTCTAGTTAGGACTGCACATCAATCAGGTAAGTTGATATCACTCATTTGTTATATAAATACATAATCATAATTATTGTGATCATCGAGAATTATCATTATCATTATTATTATTTAATATTTCCATATATGCATTGTACATGCTTTTGCATCATGTGATGTGAAATGTAAAATTTTAGGTGTGATTGTGATTGTATTGAGATGGATACTGTAGAACATGCCACTTTATGGGCTTTCATCAGGACCATGTGCGCAATGTTACTATTTAAATATATTGATATGAGATATGTGATATATGAGATGATTATGAGATTTATGGTAATGGTTGGGCTGATGGTGAGATATTTCTCGCAGTTATAGACCTATTTATTGATATGTGATTTGGACTATTAAGTGATGACTGGACTGATGGTGAGTTATTCCCCGCAGTCATTTTTGGCTTAAGAGAGCCATATGGCTATTAGGATATTTTATTAGGGATAGGCTGGATAGTCGGTGAGCTATTCCCCATAGCCGTCGAGATATAGATTGGATATTAAAATTTTGTGTTGGCTCTGTAGTTCTTTCTCTCCACAATTATTGAATGTTGACTTTGATTTGTGTTATATTGAGCATTGCTTTTGCATATATATAGTTTGTAGATATTTTGTTGTGTGTAGTTATTTCCTATTGGTAACTTATGACTGATATTTAACTTAGTTAGGTTGGACTCCCCTTTAAAATATTTTTTTCAGGTTAGCAACCTCCTCTCCATAATTACTTAATTAGGACTACCTCTTTTGTTCTTCTCCAGCAGTCAATGTAATTTTGCTAATCTTTCGAATATATATCTAATCTAGATTTCACAGTAACATAGGATTACTTTAGTTGTGATGTATTAATATCAAATGTTGATTTATGATGTTATTTGTATGATAACTTATAATGATATGTTATATTATTATATATATATATTGAGATTTTATTGTTGCATAATTGTGGATTAAATTATTATTTTTGGGTTTACATTGGATGTGGAGATTTAGTCTTCCGTATCTCACGTGCTGGTCACGTGCCTTTTTGGATCGTGACAATTGTATTAAAAAAATTATACGATTTAATTATATTAAAAAATATTCAATTTGAGCCAAATTTGAAAATATTAAATTTCAATTTGACTAAAAAAAAAAAAAAACAGGATGCAATATAAAATTAGAGGAAACCATTAGGATGTATATTGAACCTTTGGTTAAGGACTCAAGGTTGGTTTATCGAAAATATTGAGTGTTTTAATTACATTTTCGAATCACCATGTGACATGTGAGAAATTTATTATTATTTTTTTCGAATCTTTCCAACCTTGATCTGATCATTTGGAATCAGCATGTGACACCTTTGCTTTTAAGAATGGTTTTTAATTAGTTTTATGATCATGATGAATCCCTATTACTATTTCTTTTTCTTTTTCTTTTTTTAAATTTCAATCTCGGAATCAAATCCTAAAAAATTAACCCAAAAGACAAAATTCCAAAAAATTAAAATTAAATAAAATGCATTACTCTAATCCCATTATGATAAAGTAAGGATGATAATGATATGAGACTATAGAAGAGGTGTCCCACTTACATATATATATATGATTTTTTTATGAAAAGAGCAATTAACACCACAAAGTTAATGTCGTCTCATCAAAGCCCATAAACTTTTCAAAATGATTCAAATAAACCCTTTTTTAACGTCTATTTAAAGGACGTTAAATTCCAATTTTGGTGGTAAAAAAACCTTCATCTTTTATTTTGGTACAATTAAATCCTAAATATTTTATTTTTTAAATTATTTATTTATTTATTTATTACTTAACATTCTATTTTAAAAAATATTATTTTAGAGTGTAAAATTATTTTTTAAATTTTTTAAAAATTGATTTATTCTTAACAATTATTTATTTTAAAGCATGTATTACTTTTTTTCTTAAAAATAAGTTTAAAGCAAAAAATTACTAGTCAAATTTATTTGAGAGTGTGAAAATCATCATAAAAAATAATATTAATCTAAATTATTCTAAAATTTATATTTTTATTCCTAAAAAATAATTTATAGTGTAAAAATTTATTTCTTATAAAAATTATTATAAGTATGGATAATTTCAGAGGAAAATATGTAACAGATTCAATCTATGACAAGAAAAGATTATCCTAATTCAATATTTTAATGATGAAAAGCAGACAATTTCATAGTAATTTTTAATAAAATAAAAAAAATTTACACTCTAAAATTATTTTTTAAGAATAAAATATATAGTTTAAAATAACTTAAGTCAATAAATTTTTAATGATATTTTTTACAATTTTAAATAAATTTTTCCAATGATTTTTATGCTTTAAAATTATTTTTAAGAAAAAAAGTAATATATACTTTAAAATAAATAATTTTTAAGAACAAATTAATTTTTTTAAAAATAGAATGTTAATTAATAATAAATAAATAAATAGTTTAAATTTCAAAATCTTTAGAGTTCAATTGTATTAAAATGAAAGATTAAGGGTTTTTTTTTTTAATACCTTTACAGTTGAAAGTTAACATTTGTTAAATAGAGTTAAAAAGGGGTTTATTTGAACCATTTTAAAATGTTCATAGGCCTCAATGAGACGACATTAATTTTATAGTATTAATTATTATTTTCATGAAAGTTCAAGAGTTTTGTTGTACCTTTTGCCTATATATATATATATATATATATATATCAGTGCTTTTATTTGTGATAAAATTAGTTGTATAATTTTTTATAATATTTAAATATTTTATAGTTTATATTTTTCTATTCTAATATTTTATTAAATAATATTATTTAATAAAAAAATTCTGTGATAATTCTGTTGGAATATGACCATGGGCATTTTAGTATGACCCCAATTAATAAATAAGGGATTTCATTTGACAAACTAAATTTTTAGGACAATTGTAAATTTAAGGCAAAACCTTAATAATGGGCAGGTATTAATAACCCAATTTTTAACTTCAAATAAGGGTATTTAAATGTTTAAGTGCAATTTCTTAGATATGATTGATGATAGTTTTTAAAATAACACTTGTAGCTAACAATTGTTAGTTATAAAATAGTGATTGGTTCTTATTTTTTAAATAATAGTTGTTAAAATATTTATTAGTTACCGTTGACTCTAACTTTAAATTTCTCATAAAGAGATTTTACTTACTCAAATATAATTATTTAATTATTTTTATTTATTTAAATTAAATTAATGGTTAAAATTTTTATTTTTTTATAATGTTAATATGTTTATATATTAATTAATTTTTTAACAACTCATTTTATAAGAGTATGCAAATTTACTATATTTCTATATATTAAAATTTGTATTCATTTTTTAATATTGTAATGTATTCAATGTATTTTAAATAATAATAATAAAAATATATCTTATATAATTTTATTACATTTAATTATGTTATTCTTATAAATTACTTTTTAGAAATTAATAAACATAATTTATTACATATTTTACGTACCATAATTTAAACATATAAATAATAAATAATATTTTAAAAATTTTAAAAATAAAGTATTTTTTTTTAATCTACATGAAATGATTTAGAGCATGTTAGTTATTAGTGTTTTGAGAGGAGTAGGGATCTGTCCTTAGAAGTTAGACCCTCAAACTAGGGGTGTGTAAGCATTTCGAGTTGACCAAACCAATCTAGTTTACTTTGGTTCAGTTTGGTTTGATTTTATAATATGTTTCGAATTTACATTGCCGAATTGAATCGAATCATAATTTGGTTTGGTTCAATTTTGTACCTAAAAAATTCAGTTAACTGAATTAACTGAAATTTTATTTTTCATTTTTATATTTTTTAAAAAATAGTATAATAATTTAATGTAAAAATACTAAAATAATTAATATTTCTAAAAATTTCAGCTTGATTCGGTTGGTTCAATTTTTATCATGAAAATTTTGGTTCAGTTTTTTAGTTGAATCAATTTGGTTCAGTTTTCATAAATTTTCTTGATTAATTTGATTTGGTTAGAAAAATCTTCTAAAACCGGCCGAATAAACGCCCCTATCTCAATCGACATTCCCACACCAAGTGTCATTTTGCTACACAAGCACAGGAAATAATAATAATAATAATAATAATAATAATAATAATAATAATAATAATAATAATAATAATAAAAAATAAAAAATAAAATAAAATAATTAACTTTTATAACAGTTATTAAATATATATATAAACAATAAAGTCTAAATAATTTTATCAAATATTTAACATTAATTAGCTACAGCCTACAAGTTATCAATTAATGTAAGAGAAAATTTACTTCAAATGCACTATTTTTAGTTTTTTTACTAAAATATCTCAATTTTTTCATTTATTACTCTTATCCATTTCATACACGTCCTATTTTTATTTTTCTATTTCAGTTTTGCCCCATTCTTTATTTTGACTTAGTTTTATTTTTTTAATTTTTTATCTTTTTTCTTCTCCTCTCTTTCTTTTTATTATTATTATTTCTTCTTATTTTTTTTCCCTCATGTTTTTTTTTTCTTTCTTTCTTTTTTTTTTTAAGTTTTTTATTTTCTCTTCTTTTTTCCTTTCTTTATTTTTTATTTTTATTTTTTTTTTATTTTTCCCATCTTCTCCTTGTTTTTTCTGTTTCTTTTTTAAAATTTTCTCCTTATTTTTTCTTACTTTCCTTTTTTTTCCTTTTTCTTTTTTTTTTTGCTTTTTTTGTTCTCCTTTTTTTCCATTCTACCCTTCTTTTTTATTTTTTATTTTTCATTTTTATTTTCTCCTTATTTTTTTCTCATATTTTTTTTTATTTTCTTTTATTTATTTATTTTCTCCTTGGTAAGGTCTTAATTATTTTCTAGTCATGTTGTTGTAGCTAATCTGCAATGTAAAATATTGAAATTATTTTTTAACCAATATGCTATAAATGACATTCATTATTTTGTTAACGAATGAAAATGACTTGATTGAGTAAAGCTTATGGAAGATGTCTCTTTCATTTCTATGCAGTGGGATTCGTTGATGGGTGTCACATTTATATAGTCATCTGCTTTACATAAAAACTATAGTCACTTACTATTTTGTCTACGAAATAATGGCTTCTACAGACCCTAATTTGCTAAGACAAAAATAATGCACGTCTCTTGTCTTAATCGAGCTTATGCATATTTACCATATTACTTTTTTAGTTTAATATAATTATAAAAATATCTTACCGAATCAAGTTAAATTCGAACTCGAGTCGAGCTTGAATATTTAAAAATATATATTTTTAAAAATTTAAATAATTAATATCAAGTTGAGTTTGAGTCGAGTTTTGAGTTTTAATATTGAATCAAGCTTGACCCTAATATTATGTTGACTTGACTTGGCTCGATTACACCGCTATTGGATATATAAACAGTTGGAAAAATATAATGAGATTGTTAAGTATTTTTTATAAAAATAAAGAAAAGTATAAGAATTGTTTCATATTTGGAAAATAAACCAAAAATATATGAAAAATAAACTAAAAGTAAATAAAAAATATTCTCTTCACTAGCCACTTGGATAGACCCATAAAATTTCTCACCAACTTTTCATATACCACTGACTTGAAGAAAAAATCTCTTGTTTTGAAATATCTCAATCAATGAACTTTGGTGGAATGATTTTGTTGGTTGAGATCGTTAACTCAATCCACCTGGCTTTCTTTTTCACATTTTCTTTCTCAATTTTCTTCTTCTTCTCTATCGCCTTTTCTACCTTCTTAATTTCTTTTTTGGAAACAATGATGTGTATGGGTAGGAAGAGGAGTAGTGGTAGTTGAGTGAGGAGGAAAGTAACAGTGGCCAAAGGAATGAAGGTGATATGGGTAAAAAAAAAGGAATTGTTTAATTTTGATGTCAAACAAAATGGGTCAAAAAGAATGGTTTTTAATTAGTGGAAGCCCAATGACAATTAGTCTTTAGCCCAAAGCCTTAAAAGTATTATTCTCAAATTCTTTCTAAAAAGAGCAACTAAGTTTAGTAGCTTTTTAATGAATTGATTTCTAGACCCGTAAGCTTAACATTTTGAGTTATGTTGGTCTTTATCCAAACAAGAAAAATTTATTTAGTGGATAAAAAAGGTGTTCTCAAAAGAAGTTCACGTGACTCAAGATTGACAAAAGAGGCAAAATTTGAATTTCAAAGATGTATTTGCAAAAGAAGATATATATGCCATGGCACATTAATCAAGACCAAAGAAAATTTCAAGTTATATTTATATTCCAGTTTTAATTTTCAAATTGTATAATTTAGTCTAGAATATTGTACAATTTTCAAGTGGACACGAAATAAAAGAAAAAGTAAAATCCAAGAAAATTAAATTTAATATGCATGGCATGCATGATAGTGCAAGTGTTTCTAAAAATTGCTAAGAAAGAAATGCAACATATGAATATGCAAATAAAAAATGCAAAAAGAACAACAAAAGAAATTGATTCACAGTGCTTCCAAATTCATCAAACCAAGTTCTCTTCTGATTTTGAAAAATTGATCTTCCCCTAAAGGTTTTGTAAAGATATCAGTAAGCTAATTTTTAGTTAAAACAAAAACCAGTTTGATGTCCCTATTTTTAACAGGATCTTTAATGAACTGATGCCTGATTTCTATATGCTTTATTCTTGAATGCAACATAGGATTTTTGGTCTAGTTTATAGCACTAGTGTTATTACACAAAATTGAGATATGAGTGTACCTCAAGCTATAATCTCCTAGCTCTTACTTGATCCATAAATTTGAGTCACACAACTTCTAGCCGCTATGTATTCAGCTTTAGCAGTTGATAAAACTACTGAAGTTTGCCTTTTGCTGAACTAAGAGATTAGAGCATTCCCAAGAAATTGGCATGTGCCTGATGTGATTTTTATATCAACTCTACTTCCTGTAAAATCAGCATCAGTATATCCAACGAGATCAAATGATGTATCTTTAGGATACCAAAGACCTAGGTCTTGAGTTCCTACAAGATACCTCATGATCCTTTTAACAGCTTTCAAATGTGACACTTTAGGATTAGCTTGAAATCTTGCACATAAACACACACTAAAATGAATATCAGGCCTACTTACCGTGAGATAGAGTAAAGAGCCAATCATACCTTGGTACATCTTGTTATCAACATCTTTACCTTTCTCATCCTTCTCCAATTTGGTTATAATACTCATGGTGGTTTTACTAGATTTAGCTTCAAACATCTTGAATTTCTTCAGTAACTCCCTAACATACTTGGACTAATTTATGAAAACACCATCTTCATACTGTTTTATTTGCAAACCTAAGAAGAAGTTCAGCTCACCCATCATACTTATCTCAAACTCTCCCATCATCTTCTGAACAAATTCCTTGCATATGCTCTCTTTGGTGGCTCCAAAAATAATGTCATCCATATAGATTTGGACTATCAGAATGCTATCAATCTAATTTTTAGTAAAGAGTGTTTTATCTACCTTTCCTCTTGAAAACCCCTTTTTTAACAAAAACTTACTTAGTCTCTCAAACCAAGCTTTGGGTGCTTGTTTGAGACCATATAAAGCTTTTGTCAGCTTGTAGACATGATTAGGTTTGTCATAGATTTCAAAACCAATGGGCTGATCTAAATACACATTCTCATTTAAGTACCCATTGAGGAAGGCACACTTCACATCCATCTGATACAGCTTGAAGTTCTTGTGATAAGCAAATGCACAAAGAATCCTTATAGCTTCAAGTCTAGCCACCGGTGCAAAATTTTCATCAAAGTTTATCCCTTCTTCTTGGTTGTAACCTTTGGCAACTAGCCTTGCTTTGTTCCTTATCACATTTGGATGCTTATCCATCTTAATTCTGAAGACCCACTTAGTTTCAATCACTGTTTGGTTCTTTGGATTCAGAACTAATTTTTAGACATTATTTCTTTCAAACTAATTTAGCTCTTCCTGCATTGCCTAAATCTAATTTTCATTATGTTGAGCTTTATCTACAGTCTTGGGTTCTATCTTGAAGACATATGCCACATTCCCAATCATTTTTTTAAAGGCACTTTTTGTTGTGAACTTGCTTGAAAGAATTGTCAAAAGATTATCCTTTGAGTGATGTCTATGGTACCTCCAATCCTTTGGTAGGTCATTGTTGGGGCTTTGATGATTTTCCTAAGTTATAACAGGCTGAGAGTTTGGTATTGGGTCAGACTAATTTTTAGGGGTCTTTTTAATTTGATTTTTTTAGCTCTATCAGGTCCTTGATCTTGAACATTCTCTCTTTCTTGAGTGTTTTTAGCTTGTTCCTCTTGTTCTTACTTAGGATTTTCAGCATCTACAAGAAGGTCATCAACAACATCTCTACTTGGTAGAGTTTGGTTAGTCTCTTTGAAAACTACATGAATTAACTCCTCAACACTAAGTGTTCTCTTGTTAAAAACCCTATAAGCCTTGCTATGTTCAGAATACCCAAGAAAAATTACTTCATCTGATTTTGCATTAAATTTAGCAAGAGGACTTTTCTTATTATTGTGAATAAAGCATTTGCATCCAAAGATCTTGAAATAACTTACATTAGGTTTCTTACCTTTCTAGAGTTCATAGAGAGTCTTTTTCAAAGAGGATCTTACCAAAGCTATGTTCAAAATGTAGCATGTCCTATTGATAGCTTCAGCCCAAAAATATTTAGGAAAATTGGCTTTATTGAGCATTGTCCACGCCATTTCTTGCAAGGTTCTATTTTCCTTTTTACCACACCATTTTGCTAAGGTGTCCTTGAAGTTGAGAAATTGTGTGTTATTATAAAATCATCACAGAATTCTTCAAATAGCTTGTTTTCAAACTCTTTTCCATGGTCACTTTGAAGAGTTGTTATGTTGTACCTTTTTTGATTTTGAAGCTTATTGCACAGACTAGAAAACTTGTTAAATACATACTTATGAGCTAGGAAGAGGGTCCATGTGAATCTTAAATAATTAAAAGGGTCAACAATTACTAATGCATATGTTTTTCCTCCTAAGCTAGATGGTAAAACTGGACCAAACAAATCTAAATGCATCAATTCAAGAGGTTTGGTTGCCAAGAGTGACCCTTTTGATTTAAAATACAATCTTGTTTGTTTGCCTAATTGACAAGCATCATAAACACTGTCCTTTTTAAATTTTAACTTGGGCAGTCCTTTCACAAGCTTATTTTTGGATAGCTTAGAAATTAAATGAATGCTTGCATGACTTAGTCTTTTGTGCCAAATCCAGCTATCATCATCTATAGAGGATAGACATAAATTGCTAGCATGATCCAATTTCTCAAGTTCAACCAAGTAAATATTTTCACTTCTATTGCCAAAAAAAAGAGTTTGATTATCATCCAAGCTTTGAACTTCACAATGAGTTGGTTCAAATATGACTTTATTATTCCTATCACACAATTGACTCACACTTCAAAAATTGAACTTTAAACCAGAAACTAGAGATACCTCCTCAATTAATGGATTGGTGCCAATAGTTCCAAGTTTAATGATTTTAGCTTTGCTGTCATCTCTAAAACTAATTGGTCCTCTATTATGCATCTTCAGTTGGGTGAATTTTGTTCTATCACCTGTCATATGCCTAGA
Source organism: Macaranga tanarius (assembly GCA_949673435.1). Taxonomy (NCBI): domain Eukaryota; kingdom Viridiplantae; phylum Streptophyta; class Magnoliopsida; order Malpighiales; family Euphorbiaceae; genus Macaranga; species Macaranga tanarius. Next base: position 2,825 of record CATIWO010909961.1, on the reverse strand, counting down.
GCAAGCACTGCCTATATACCACTTGTTGTGTGCGTCCTTGCTTCTTAAGCATACCTATAATCAGATTGCTTGTTTTTAGGTGCCTAAACTAAGTGCTTATAGTTTGAAAAAGCATTTTTGATAAAATAAGTTTCATATTTTTTAAGCTTTTCAAGTCCAGTGTATCCTAAGCCTGTTTTGTCAAAGTGAACACACTGATTTCCTAGGATGACATCAAGTGTGTGCTTTCCTCTTGTGAGTTATTCAAGATCACTTGTTAGACCCAAAACCTTTTTTTGGAGATTTTCATTTTCTATCATGAGTGTCATATTTGTCTCAGAAGTATCCAAGTTCTCTTTTCATAAAACTGATTTCATTTTCAGCTTGAGCTACTTTATGAGACAAATTAGCACAGGTTTTATCACAAACTATTTTTTCTTTCATAAAGTTATTAAGATCATTCTGAGATTTAGAATCAGTATTTGGAAATATTTTATTTTCAAATTTTAAAACCTTTAGTTCCTTTTTGATATTTTACTACTTTTTGGATAGGTTTTTTGAATTCTTTAAATAACTCACCAAAAGCAACTTCTAATTCATCATATGAGATGGGTTCAGAAGAGTATACCTTATGTGCTGATTTGGTATGAAGATTAGCTTTAGTGTCTGCATCAGCTTAAGCTTCACATATCTTTTTATCTTTCTTTGCCATCAAGCATAGGTTTATAACTTCTTTTTACATTTTCATCCTCACCATTTGAGCCGGTATCATCACTATCACTCTAGGTCACAACCATCGCCTTCTTGAGCTTCTCTTTCTTCATTTTCTTTTTCAGCTTAGGATAATTAGTTCTCAGATATCCCCGTTTGTTGCATTAGAAGCAAATGATCTCAGTGGTATCCTTCTTGATATGAGGTTCTAAGTTTGGCTTGAACATCTTCTTCATATTTTTCTTGTACATCCTTCCACCTTTCTTGAACATTTTCTTGAATCTCCTTGTGATTAGCGCCACTTCTTCATTATCAGAGTTGGTTGAGTTTTCAGTGCTAGATTCTATCTTTAAAAGAATATCTCCTCTCTTTTTCTTATCTGTTGAAGTGTCCTTAAACTTGCCTTTCATCATCATCTCATAAGTAAGTAGGGATCAAATCAGCTTATCATAAGAGTAGTTTTATAAATCTTTAGCTTCACACAAAACTGTCACTTTTCTTTCCTATTTTTCAGGTAGGATCTGACAGCTTTCTTTACCATTTCTTCTTCAATAAGGTTTCTTCTAAGATTTTTCAATGCATTGATAATCTCACCGAATCGGGAGTTCATGGAAGAAATAGTTTCATCCGACTTTATGGAAAATAGCTCGTACTCTCTCCATAGTAGATTAATTTTAGATTCCTTGACCTGATTTGTTCCCTTATAGGTTACTTCAAGCTTGTCCCACACTTGTTTGGTAGAAGTGCAAGTTAAAATTTTGTTATACTCATTCACATCAAGAGCACAATGAATCATGTTAAGAGCTTTAGCATTTAGTCACACCATCTTCCAATGAGATTCTGAATATTCAAATTCAGGAAGTAGAACTGTTTTGCCATCAGCATCTTTCTTAGTTAGAGTGGAAGGTCCAAGAAGAATTATTTTCCAGCATTTAATATCAACAGCTTGAATAAAATTTTTCATCATATTTTTCAGTAATCATAATTATTTTCAGTGAAAAGAGGTGATCTAGAAATAGAGTTTCCCTCGGGAAGCCCAAAGCACTAGGGACAGCACTTGAGATAGCAGCCATATGGATCACTTAGCAAGGTAAACCTACTTTAGTATCAATTGTTAGTTCTGTCAGGCTACTTAAGAGGGGGGGGGGGGTGAATTAAGCTTTATAAATTTTTTTATAAAAATTTGGAGCTAATTTTAAAAACTAATATGTGAGTGTAAAAACTTAAAATTAAAACTTTGAAGAGACTGTTTGAAGTGTGAAGGAAAAAATTAAATCCAATTTAAATCAGAGTTAGAAGCTTGGAAAACAGACATTCTAATTTAGTAAAAACACCACAACATTGAAAAGAGAGATTAAAGAGAAATTAGAAGATTAACACAAGTAAGATTTATCGTGGTTCGGCATCTCTTGCCTACATCTACTCCTTAAGGAAACATCCTTAAGATTTTTCACTCTTCAAGTGATCTATTTTTAATGAAAAGAGACAAACCATTTTTCACCTTTAGAACTAGCCTTTTCTAAGCTGCTACTGATGTGTACTAATCTGCAAGCATACAGAATCGTATGAAGTAGTAAATAAAGATATTATCCTATAGAGATTTGGGGTTGAATACTGTAATACTCACAATGCTTATTTGTTTAGACAACGAAATAGGGTTGGAATCTCAAAGAAATAACACTAAATTAAGAAAGATAAAAACATAATTCAAATGCAATTTTAAAAACTAGGGTTCCTTATTCTCAATTAACTATTCCAAAGGATTGATTACACACCTAGGTCTATACTAGTTTTAATTCATTTTGAAGGGATCTTAAGAACTATAGATTTTCCTCTCAGATAAATCTATAATTAATTAGAGATTAATCAACATTAAGTTAACTGGCTCTCACCAACCTAATGCCTTTTAATTCCAATTTTAAATACAACCTTTAATCAATACTAATCCACTTAACTATCTCTCAACTAGCTAAGCAATCAATAGGTCATTGCCATTTCCTACAGAACCTATCTCTCGATTAAGCCCATAGTGTTTATTCAATTCTAGGTTGATCAGTCCTAAAATGACATTGAGTTCAACAATAACCAATGAATTAAATCTAGCAACCTAACATAATCACAATAAGCACATGGTC
>CATIWO010909691.1:0-13600 GCA_949673435.1 Macaranga tanarius | reverse complement strand
TTATTTATTTGAAATGTGTAATTCATTCATAATTCATATCTCCAACAATTATATTAAATTTTATTTCTCTGTGAAATGGCTTTTATATAATAAAAGAGGCATTTAATTAAATTTAGTTTATTAGAAAAATAAAACAAGTGAGTTATTTTATAAAGCTATTTAAGATATCTAGATAATATCATCTTATTCTGTTAATAATGAATAAGAGAAAACCAATTAACAAGTTTTACAGTTATCTTTAAAATTGCATTACTTCATATACAAACTCTAAAAAACACAACGATAATAATAAACTAAACTAAAAGTTTATTTGTTGAAATACATAATGGCCTAAAGTTAATTGTACCATCAATTATAACATATATTATGACTTCATGTTTTGAAATTTTTGCTTTTATTTATATAATTCATGAAGTAAAAAAATTTCAAGGCAAATGATATGTGGATTTAAATATTCAAAAAATTCTCCACCATTCAGCATGATTTATCTTTTTGAATATATATATAGTTACAGTTTTAACCTTACAAATTACCCATCACTAGAAAAGAAAAAGAAGAAGAGAGAAATAGAAATAAAGGAGATAATAACATCAACAGTGATATAACATCTTAGATTTTCATAATTAAATACTAAAGAAAATTCCTTAGCAATCAAATTTTATGAGAATTTAAAATTAGGTAGAAATTAATTTTGCAAATCGATAGTAATAAAGTTTGAAACTTACACATTATGATATTGTTAGAGAGAAGTGGCCATTGGACCACTTCTTCATTAGCTGTAAAATTCTTTCTTCTAATTGTTAGTGATGTGCCCTAGGCCAATTATTTTATGGCCATATTGTGACTTCGTCTATTTTACGTTATGATAATAAAGAAGCATTTTTTTTATCATATTGACTCTATTAAATTCCATGAATATTTAACTCTATTTAAGATCATCAAGTGTGTGACTTGATAGTAAAACTCTTATATGGTAAATGAGTTATATTCTAAATCATCCTTAGTCGATCATTATTATGGAAAGATAATGAATAAAGACTAGTATGAGGTTGACTGATGATCATGTTTTACTGATCATGTATACGAGATACAAAGTCAAGTCATAGGTACATAGGATGTACTAGATTGACCAACTATGAGAATACTACATGGATAATTGTCATAAGTTATTCTCATTGTAATGGTATTATTGTAGTCCTCTGACCTGAGATCATCATAGAGTCCTGCATGATGAATTTTATATTTTGACACATTCTAATGTTATATTTAACATGATGATGTAATAAATTGTGATTGGATATAAAATGAATCATGTGAGGAGTATGAGTGATCAAGAAGAAATTTGTCCCTCACTAATCATGAGGAGGATATCTATGGGCCCCTCGATAAATTAGACTGAATGTAAATTCATGGCCATGCTTGAAATTAGTTGATAAAGAGTTATCAATTTTAGTCTAATTGAGATCGAGAAATAATTGAATTATTAAGGATGACATAAACTATGCCTTATATTCAATCTAAGATATCGTGTACAAAAGGACTGTAATATTGTTGTTAATTAGGTTGTGTCAAATTACTGATCTTTACATGACTTGGGTAGTCATAATGTCTTGCTAAAGGCCACTTATGACTTATGGGCTACTAATAGGATTGGAGGCCCATTGCCAATGTTTTGTGAACCTACAGGGTCACACACTTAGAACAGACCCAAAACATATATTGGGCTTATTAGCCCAATTAGATAATTATCTCTCTTATATGTAAATGGTTAAAATTTATTTATAGTAAAAGTTATCATAATTAAATTTTATAAGGAAAATATATTTATAAATATATATCTAAAATAGTTTTAGGATATATATATAAATATAAATAAAGGATAATGATAAAACCAAAAAGAGTTTTGGTACTTGTAAAATACTAAATCCTAGGAGATATATATATGGATATATCATTTAGGAGTTTAGTCATAGAGAGTTCTCTGCACATTATTATTCCTAAAAAAACTACGTTCTTTGAAAAAGAAACACAGAGAGAAAAATTGAGAGAAAGATACTAGCACACCAACATCATTTTGGGGTGTTATGTTTGTGTGGATACTGGTAGAGGACGATGCTCTATAGTAGCATCTATAATTCGGAAGAAGAAAATGAAAAGGTCGAGGTAGGGTGTCACCGGAGTGAACTTTCTCTCTTCCTTCCTACATTCTTGCCTTTGAACTCATCTTGGTAAAATTCTACACTCAATTAAATTGATTTAATCTGAACTACTTAGATCTTGGTGGGGGTTATTAGGGTCAAAAATTTTTATTTTCCGCTACGTGTTTGTGACCCGGAACTCAACACTAATCTATTAATGTTTCATCTTTACATTACTTGGTAATTTTAGCCTTACATGACCTTTTACTTACAATAGCTGGAACAAAATGAACATAATATAACATCAAATTTTGTCATTAGTCTTTCATGCATATTGCGATGTTTTGCAATGATCACTGTATTACAAGTTAATTTTCATAAGAGTCAACTAGTTAGAATTAATATCTTAACTGATTTACATCTCCAATTTTCAACATTCATTTAGTGCTTCTAATTTAATGTCTTGGGTTGCCTTTAGGTGTTTCTCCTTATCGGACATCAACTTGAACTCCTTTGATTTTAAAGATTAGAAAAAACTTACTTTTTAGAAGGGTCATATTCTTTCTCAGGCTAGCCATCTTGCCCTCATTAAGTCATGTATTTCTTTCATGCCATTATATTATTTATCCATTTTTTAAGTTTCGGTAACAATTGCCAATACAATCAACTAACATATAAGAGATTTTTTTGGGTCTTGTTAGAGTCATAGCGGAAGTAATAAGTAAATGAAAACAAACTCACACACAATAGCAAAATAAAGTAAATAAGAATAAATACAAAGATTTACGTGGAAAACCCTAATATGGATAAAAGCTACGGGCAAAGGAAGAGAGATTTCACTATAATCGTAAAAATAACGTACAAAGAGTGCTTAGATGGCTAACAATGATGAATAGGCCAAATTCTTTAACCCTAAATTAATACAAGGCTTATTTATAGAGTTTGTGAAGAGAAAATTGGAAGAAAAATGCTTCCCAAATGAATTTGGACAACTCTGCATACTACACGGGGAGTGTTTCGGCCCGTGTAGCTTTCCGAAGCGTAAATTAGTCGAGACACGGCCTGGAACATGGCCGTGTACCTCCCCGTGTGCTATTTTGGACAAAACGGCAGATTCCAATATGGCCATGTACACACTCATGTACCTACCCGTGTTCACAATACACCCTAAGACACGCCCGTGTCTCTGCTCATGTCTGCCTTCAATATATGAAACACATACCAAACTCGTCCAAAACACCTAAAACTTATCCAAAGTGCGAAGCCAACACATCTCTCATCAAAATTCATGTCACAAAACGCAAAAATCTCCACCTTGACATGAATTTTTAAGTATTAATTCAAACCAAAAACACTGACAACGCAAACAATAATATAAACTCTACCTCTTCCAATATGCCCCCTAATAGGCACTACTCAACGAGAATGTGAAAGACTAACTAGTCCAAGCAATGCACAAACTTGGATAAAGGAAGTGATTTAGTCAACATGTCAGCGGGATTATCATGTGTACTAAATTTTTCCACAACAACATTACCCCTTGCAATAATATCTCGTACAAAGTGATAGCAAACATCAATGTGCTTAGTCCTCTCATGGAATATCTGATCTTTAGTGAGAAAGATAGCACTCTAACTATCACAAAATAATGCTATGAGCTTCAAATCATCACAAAGCTCTCCAAATAATCCATTCAACTAAATGGCCTCTTTAATGGCTTCAATAATGGCCATATACTCAGCCTCTATGGTAAATAATATAACTGAAGCTTGCAATGTTGCCTTCCAACTAATAATACAACCACTAATGCTAAACACATAACTGGTCAATGATCTCCTTTTGTCAAGATCACCGTCATAATCTGAATCCACATAACCAATAACCCAATCTCTATATCTCCCAAAATGCAAACACACTCTCGAAGAGCCATGCAAGTAGCGAAGGATCTATTGAACTACTTTCTAATGATCTTTCCCGGATTAGCCATGTATCTACTAATTGAACTCATAACATGTGACAAATCTAGATGTGTTCAAACTATAGCATACATAAGGGAACCAACTGCACTAGAGTAAAGGACTCGAGTCATGTACTCGATCTCATCATCTGACTGTGGACACATCAAAGCTAAAAGCTTAAAATGTAAGGCTAATAGAGTACATATAGGTTTACAATTATGCATATTAAACCTTTATAAAACCTTCTCAATGTATCCCCTTTGACTAAGATACAGCGAGCCAACCTTTTTATCTCTCACAATCTCCATACCAAGGATCTTTTTTACCTCACCCAAATCCTTTATCTCAAATTCAGCACTCAACTGAGATTTGGCCTTCCCAATTTCTTCTTTATCTCTAGCTGCAATCAACATGTCATCATTTTAGAGAAGAAGATAGATGAAAAACTCATCATGGTTCTTCCTGAAATAGACATAACTATTATAGTTGCAACGTCTAAACCTATGTGTAGTCATAAAAGCATCAAACCTCTTGTACCATTACCTTAGAGATTATTTCAACTCATAGAGAGATTTCTTCAATAAACACACATGGTCCTCCTTTTTTGAAGCAACAAAACCCTTTGGCTACTGCATGTAGATGTCTTCCTTAAGCTCTCTATGTAAGAATGTCATTTTGACATCCATTTGCTCCAACTCAAGATCATGCCTAGCAACAATCCTAAGTAAAGCTTGAATGAGCTATGTTTCATAACAGGAGAGAAAATATCAGTGTAATCTACACCCAAAATCTGACTATAGCCCTTAGCAACAAGTCTCGCCTTATATTTAGCATCATCAATACCTGGACTGCCTTCTTTCCTTTCGAACACCCACTTATACTATACAACCTTCTTACCTTTGGGTAACTTCACTAATACCCATGCGCAATTTTTGTGTAGAGATTCCATTTCCTCATGCATGGTAATCAACCACTTTTCTGAATCCACACAATTGATTGCCTCTTTATTAGTAGATAGTTCCTCACTGGCATCAATATCCTCAACCATATTTAACACATAAACTGCCATATCTACTTTAGCATAACTTTATGGTGGTTTAATGGGCCTCCTAGGTCTGTCCCTCGTAATAGAGTACTGAGGTATGGTAGCATCATCATCAATCACCTCTGAACCCTCATCTGGTGTAGCTTTTAGTGTGGATTCTTCCTCAAACGGAAACTCCACCTTAATGTTTGCATCCTACTGCTGTATAGACTCATCACACTTGTCTTTAGGAGACAAATTACAAAGCATAGGAGTTTCATCAAAGATTACATTACGACTCACAATAATCTTACTCAACTCAGGACATTAAAGCTTATAACCCTTAACACCAGATATATAACCAAGAAAAATATATTTTATATACCTAGGTTCCAATTTACCATTATCAACATGAGCATAAGTAGAAAAACTAAAAATTCTCAGGTCAGAATAATTTGGAAGAGTTACCTTTTCTAGAGTTTTCTTGTCTATCGCCGTTAAGGGAGAACAGTTCATAAGAAAATAGGCTGTTACAACAGCTTCAACCTAAAATAACTTTGATAACCCAAAATAAGAAAGTAAACACCGAACTTTCTCTGTCAATATTCTATTCATGCGTTCAGCCACACCATTCTATTGCGGAGTATTCAGAACTGTTAAATACCTAACAATTCCCTCAGACTTACAAAATGAGTTAAACTCAGCCGAACAAAACTCCAAACTATTGTTAGTGCAGAGAAACTTCACTTGCTTTCTAGTTTATTTCTCAATCATGGTATTTTACTCTTGAAAATGGCAAACACCTCACTCTTATGCCTCAAAAAGGACACCCGAACTTTCCTCGAGTAATCATCAATGACCGTCAGCATGTAGCTTGCACTACCCTTAGTAGAAACTTAGGATGGCTCCTAAAGGTCTGAATGAACATAGTCTAGTGTCTCTTTTGTGTTGTGAATACCCTTACTAAAACTCACCCTTTTATGTTTCCTAAACACGTAGTGTTCACAAAACTCTAATTTCCCAATTCGACCATTAATTAGTCCTCTTTTGCTCAACTCAACTAAACCATTCTCACTCATATGGCCTAATCGTAAATGCCAAAGTCTAGTTTTATCCAACTCGGAGGAGGTGATGGTTGCATCACCTATAATGGTCGAACCCTCCAAGATGTACAACTTGGAATGCCTTAAATGCCCTTTCATCACAACAAGAGAGCCCTTCGTGATCTTTAACACTCCACCTCTACTTGAATAACTATAACCTTCACTGTTGAATGTAGAAATAGAAATAAAATTTTGGCCCAAATCAGGAATGTGCCGAACACCCTAAAGTGTTTTGATGATTCCATCATGCATCTTAACTCTAACCATTCCAATACTGACAATCTTACCTGGGGCATCATTCCTCATCAAAATAGTCCCCATATCTCTCGGTTCATAGGTTGTAAACCATTCCTGATTGTGAGTCATATGGAATGTGCATGTGGTATCCAAAATCCAATCACAAGTTGAATTGACCCTACTGTCAGAGATAACGAGAAGATCATCTTGATTGTTAAAATCTTCTACATCTTCAACAATACTGGCCTCATCAGAATTTTTTGGCCTTTTATCCTTTTAGATTACCTCTCTCGGTCCTATTTTTCAATTTGTAACACTCAACCTTTCTTCTTGCAGTAATAGCACTTCACGGTCTTGCTTTTCGACTTAGACCTTCCTCTATTCTCATTCCCACCTCTCTCAGTCATCCTTCCCCTAATAGCAAGACTCACTCCATGAGTCTCCAGGTTAACCACCAACTGTTTAACCGGCTCTTTGGAATACAACACCTCATAAACCTCTTCAAGAGAGATTTTCTCATGCATATACAACAGAGTCTCAATAAAATTTCTATAAGATGGAGGTAAGGAACATAGCAAAATCAAAGCTAAGTCCTCATCCTCAACCTTGAGCTCCATAATCTCTAAGTTACAGAAAATTTCTTTAAACACAATTAAATGATCCTCAAGGGACATACCTTCCACCATACGATAAAAGTACAAATACTGCTTTAGATGCATCTTGCTAGGGAGAGATTTATTCATGTATATCTGCTCCAACTTCACCCACAATAAAGCTGAGGAATTTTTCTACATTATATCTTGCAAAATAGTATAAATGCAGATATATTTGTGTCAAGGCTTTACAATTTTTACATTTTTTTACATCATCTGTCCATGACGTGGGCATATGATCAAACCCCAAAATACAATAATCTAAGTCCATCTGAGCGAGTACAGCTTGCATATTAACCTGCCATAACATGAATCTTATGCTACGATCTAATAGTGAAATATCATACTTTAACGAAGCCATTGTTCAAATCAGACAACGCTAAGATCAAACTCGAGAAAAATAATCTTAGCTCTAATATTAGTTTATTAAAGTCACAGCGGAAGCAATAGGTGAATGGAAATAAATACACACACACTAGCAAAACAATTTAAATAAGAATAGACACAAAGATTTATGTGTAAAACTCCAATATGGGTAAAAACTACGGGCAAAGGAGGAGAGATTTCACTATGATCATAAAAATAGCGTACAAAGAGTGTTTAGACGGCTAATAATGATGAATAGGCCAAATTCCTTAACTCTAAATTGATATAAGGCTTATTTATAGAGTTTATGGAGAGAAAATAGGAAGGAAAATGCTTCCCAAATGAATTTGGACAACTCTGCATACTACACGGGCGTGTTTCAACCTTTGTAGCTTTTCGAAGCATAAACTAGTCGAGACACGGCCTGGAACACAATTGTGTAGCTCCCCGTATGCTATTTTGGACAAAACAACATATTCCAACACTGACGTGTGCATACCAGTGTACCTGCCCGTATTCACAAACACACCCTAAGACACACCTATGTCTCTATCCATGTCTGTCTCCAACATATAAAACACATCCCAAACTCGTCAAAAATACCCAAAACTTATCCAAAGTGCGAAGCCAACACATCTCTCATCAAAATTCATGTCATAAAACACAACAAGTCTGGTGATGGTTCTTCAAAAAAATACATCATATCAGATGGAATGTTCTTAAATCGATGTATGCTTTTTAAATGGCTATGGCATCTCCAAGATGAATCGAATGCTCTTTGGAACTTAGTTGGTCGGCATAAATACATGTCCTCTAGAGCGGACAATGTTTGCTACTCTACTTCAAAGCAAACATCAGTTGTTTGGCGTATAATTGCTTCTACAATTTCAAGCCAATATGCATTCTTTATTTTCATCCTTGATACTTTGTCTTTTTATGTTGGGGATAGAAGTAGTATTCTTTTTTAGTTTGATATCTAGTATGGAACTTCAACTCTTAAAGATGCCTTTCCATTACTTTTCCAGCTTTCAAAGGATCCTTTTAGATTCATTTCATATATGGGTACTTGAAACTCTAGAGATTGGGAATAGAATCTTTCCTGGTCTCATGCTTTGAAGTTGAATCATCTTCTTTATTAACTCATATTTAGCAAGTCAATCTCTCTATTGGAGCCCAGGATCAAGTTGTTTGGTCTCAAGGAAAGCACAAGCCTTTTTCAGTTCATGACCTTTATACTAATTTTCTTTGTGCTATTTTATCAACCGATAGCATTCTTATTCCCAATAGATGGCTTAATTTGGTGCCAACTAAAGTGGAGTTAGTTGTCTGGTTTGTAATACTTGGCCGTCTTCCAACTTAGAGTTATTTGTTTACTCTTAGATTAGTCCTTCTCTCTCAAAATCTTTGTCCCTTTTGCGGTTAGTTTGATGAATTGATTGATCATATTTTATTGAGTTGCCGCTTTGCTTGGAAAGTTTAGAGCTTTTTTATTAATTGGTAGAATGCTAAGTTTGTAATTCCAAGTAATCTTCTTCTTTATCATCAACAGTGGTAGCTCCTAGGCACTAAACAATTTTAACTTCATTTCTAAAAGTCTACTTTCTTTCCAATTTCTTAGTCATTATGGTTATTTTGTAATGAATTTTTATTCAATAATGCAACTATTTCATATGAAATGGTGCTAAAGATAATTTTCTTTTGAATTTCTTCATGGATGAAGGCGTCAACTCCTAGATTTCATCTTGGTACTGTTGATCTTCTTCAAGGTCCAGTTAGCATCAAATATAGGACAAGCAAGTATACCTCAAGGCTAAGGCTTTAAGCTACTTGTTGTCTATTGTTACTGTGCATTTGCTTTCACTGTCAGTTTGATGTGCATTACTATTTCTTTAAGCTGTTGTTTTGCTAATTTGATTTTAGCAGCTTCTGCTTGCTTGATATATTACTATCTTGGATTATATTACTACTATAGTTTATTTATACCTGCTGCAATCCTTATTTGCCTACTACTGAATTATGCTCCTACTTTGTATATTGTTGCTTTGAAGGCTTCTTTGATTATTGAATGTTATGAGGCTATGGAGTCTTTTGAGTTCTTCTTTGCTGGTTGTTGTCTGTTGAATTTAAATTCATTCTTTGATATTACTACTGTCAAGTTTATTTAACCAGTTGTTGGCTTAGTAATCTCAGATGTTTATTTATTTGAGTTTTGTTTTTGTGGTTTCTCTTTAGGTTTGTTTTTCTGCGGGTCTCTCTTCTCATGTTCTCAGTTTTCTTTTTCTTTCAATAATATTAATAAAGATTTGCTAATAAAAAATCACATTTTGCCAAATTTTCCTTCTCATGTTCTCAGTCTCTCTTCTGCGGGCATTTGCTCAAGCAGTTTCCCCCCTCAATTTCAATAATATTAATAAAAGATTTGCTTATAAAAAATCACATTTTGCCAAATTTTTTTCATCTCAATGCTCAATCAGTGGTGAATTATATGTACATATCAAATATCTTTGGATAACTTTTGTCATCGTTGGCTAATAGAGAATCTCAAACTCCAATAATTAGCTTTTGAAAGATTTTTGCCTATACTTATACTTAATGAATATTTTAAAAGTTTTACACTTGATCAATAAAATACTATATATATATATGTGTGTTACAAATTTAGTTGTCAAGTGTAATATACTTAAAATAGGTAAATTTTTTTTTAAGTTTATTGTATGGTTTATCAAAAAAACTCATATAAATAGTCAATGAAGGAGTGGTCAAGCGGTTCCTTGGAGAGAAGTGACCAATTGACCGCTCCCTCACTAGATATAAATAAGATATATATACTAGTGTAATTCGTCATGCATCCAATGTAGTTAAAAAACATTCAACATTATAAAACTAGTAACCTCATTTTTCATTTCTCTTTTAAGACTATCTCTTTTTTCTTTCCTTTCTTTCCACTTTTCATGTGTATTTATGTATTTACACGAGCAATGATTCAACTAACAAAGAATATGGTGTGCAAGTGGGCAAAGGAAATCTTTTATATTGCCTCCAAGATTTGGCAGTGAAAGAGTTTCTAACTGATTTGAAAGACTTAAAAGTATATGTGAATTTGTTAACTTTAATGGCAATTAGGATTGGAATATGTTTTAATCTTTCTTGCCTGCATGGGTTCTAATGAATAATGCTACGATTAAACCACTTACCATCATTGATGGTATTAATACCTCCTATTGGATTTTTTCTCTGAGTGGTCATTTTACTGTTAAATCAACTTATGAAGTAAATTCGACCAGGTATCTCTTATTTTCAAAGAGATACTAATTAAATGGGAAAAGATATAGAGATGGAAAGGCCCAGAGTGCATTCCCTTTTTCATATGGCTTTATTTGCATGATCGGCTTTTAACTAGGATGGAAAGTGTTATTCAACATATGACAACATTGATTTGTTATGATAGATGTCACCTTGGTGATGAAATTTTGATTCATGCCATTTTGGTTGCACTTTTGCAGAGAATATCTGAGTTAAGTTAGTATCCTCTCATGATTTAGTTTCCTCCTTCTCTTTGACACTGGAGAATTGGATTATGGATAACCTCACTAATAAATTGGGAATTCATGTTGGGTTAGATTGGTCTATTATATTTTTGGAACCACTCATTTGTCCTTGTGGAAACATAAAAATAAAATGTTGTTTGATGATGAGTATGTTGTGAAAATTTATGAATTTATCTAAATTACAACTTAATTTTTCTACACCAGGTGTATTACACATAAGAGTAAAATTTATAATATAGAAATACCTATCTTTTTTTATTGACCAAAATATAAAATACTTGAATGATGTGTTTTAAATTTTACATTTGGATGAGTACACTGGTGTGGGTAAGAATCTCTCTTTGAGTTAATGTATTAATGGAAATACGATTATATGTCTAAAGTTTATTTAGTATTGAAATTTTAAATTTAAAATAATGAAGAAAATTGAAAATTAAATTATTTTATTTTATTTATTAGAACTTAGAAATTAAAATACTTTATTTTTATAAAACAAATAAAGATAGATATGTTTTGATATTTAAAAAACTAATAAAAAATTAATAGTGGATTTTAAATGTCGATGGAATAAAAATTTTTTTTTTTCAAATAAGGAAAAAGAAAATATAGATTAGGTCAAATTTTTTGCAGAAAAATATAATTTGATTATAATTAAACAATCATAAGTGTTCCTTTAATGTGACACTTGAGGTATGAAAGAGTGACAAGTATTTATTTAATTATAACTATTAATATTTACCACTTATTTGTTGGTACATAACATGAGTGAGTGGTCATCAAGAGAATTTAAAATTACTCTCAACATACATAAAATGAAATTATTGCTCTTTGAGAAGGCATTTTATAATTTTTAGTTCATTCTCATTATATTTATTTTCAATCACTAGAGAAGAATTTTATATTTTGTAACCTATTTAATTTGATTTCCTATATCTTATGTTCTTGCAGCGTCCAAGCGACGAAAATTTTTTGGAAGAAGTTAATTAATAACATATTATATCTATAATTTAATAACATATATATGAAAATTATTTCTAGGTAGAAACTAGAAACCATATTATTTTAAGTTTTATACTTTCTATAAAATTTTTTAAAACAACTTATACGTGGGTAACCAGTTGTTTAGGCAGTCAGTTATCTCGGGGTCAACGGTTGCATTCATATAAATTTAAGTCAATTGTCTTGCTATTTTAGTGCTAAAAATTTTGAGCACATTTGCTTGCTGGTGTTGTTAAAACTTCATATCTATAATAAGTGGTCTAATGCGAACAAGTAGTCATTGTAGTCATACTTTAGTGAACAAGCAACTGCAAGCAAGAGAGAAATATAGAATGAAGAGTAGCAGAGGAGATTGCAGGTGGTCTCTTCAAGGGATGACAGCTGTTATTACTGGTGGAACCAGAGGAATTGGGTACCCTTTTTTTCCTCTTAATCCATAATTTTTTATCTTGGTTTGTTGTTTATTTAGTAGTACTTAATTGATTAAATTCTTCACTTTAATTTAATGCTTGTGCATCTAATTTAATAGTTATTGGAAGAGTAAGACCATTGCCTTAATTACTTGAGTCTTTGATACGGGATTTACTTAGTTGAATTAATATATAAATTAGATTATCAACATTTGTTAGTTTAAGTGTCAAAAAGCTCAAATTTCCTTACTAAAGGTTTCGAGTTTGAGTCTTGTGTATGAATAAACAAACGATAGGGGAGTTTTAGCCCCTTAGAAGATCTATCAGACTCATTTTACTTGAGGTCTCTGTGGCTGCCGAATATCAAAGAATAAATATGATATATATTTAAGGATTGGATTTTGCCAATTTTATGTTCAAACACAGCTTAATAACTGGTATGTTTTTTTAACCTTATGTTAGTTATGTTTTGTTCTTGAGATGTTTAGGCATGCTATTGTGGAGGAACTGGTAAGATTAGTGACGTAGCGGAAGCCTGTCAAAGGATAAATATTAACGATTGTTGATTTGCGCACGAATGCCAATCGAAAATCTTCTATAACCTACAATTCTCAAATTCAGGGAATAGGCAACAAAATTCACAGAATTTTGGAATAAACGCAAATTCAATTAATCAACAAAAACCAATTTGAAAATAACATAAAAAATCCTTAAATAGAAAACCCTAAACCAAATCCTAATATAAAAAGAAAATTACGAAAAAGTCCAAAAAACACTAAAATAAGTTTTTCGATGCCTAAACGATGGAATTTGGCAAAAAAGCATGGGAAATTGGGCTTTGAAAACGTCAAAATCCAAAACTCCAAAGTTGCCTGTATTTACAAAAATGCCATTATCGAAATTTTTCAAATTTCTCCATAAAGGCACAAGCAACCTCATCTACATCATTCTCCCCAGGCTGGACAGAATTCGCCCTCGAATTGTTATCATCAGACGAATCACCTGCATAAGGAATTAAATGCTTGACATTGAAAACATCCGCAGTGCGAATATGACTAGGCAACTTCAAACGGTAGGCATTTGGATTAATTTTCTGAATAATCTCCACTGGTCCAATCTTCTTGGCAGACAATTTGTTATAATCACCTGCAGAAAAATTGTCCT
>CATIWO010909433.1:0-12579 GCA_949673435.1 Macaranga tanarius | reverse complement strand
TCGGTGGGAAAGAGAGAGATAAACATGGTGGGAATAGATAAAGACACAGTTTATGTTACAGGAGGTACTGGATTTTTAGCATCCTGGTTGATCATGAGGCTACTTGACCTTGAATACTCCGTCCACACCACTGTTCAGATCCGACCCAGAACACCAAAGGGACGTCAGCTTCCTGAGTAATCTGTCAGGCGCACCCAACAAATCTCCAAATATTTGAAGCTGATCTTAGCGATCTAGACAGTTTTGAAGCAACCACTGCAGGGTGCATTGGGGTTTTCATCTTGCTGGGAATGAGGTGATTATAATTTTTGAAGTTTGGGATCTTGAAAAATTTAGGCTCCTTCGAAGTGTACCCGTCGTGTACAGCACCCTTTGTTCGCTGCTTTTCGAACCGTCGATGCGATCAATTATTCAGAAATTGCCACTATTCTAGTTGTCCGTTGTGTCCTTGATTTTGCATCAGAACCGACTAATTTTTTTGTTGATCTGATCATAATGGACGACCAAAAAGAGATGTATTCATCTGCTAGGATTTGTGATATTGATCGACGAAGGCCAACTAATGACGACTCTGGATGGGGATGGCGAGAGTGACGCTGATGGTATGAGAGACGATGATGATAATGCAAGTGAACATTGATGATGAATTAGATTAATCTTTGTTTTTTTTTTTTTTTAACAAAGTCAGCCCTGAGGGCTCCCGGGAGAGCGGGGGGAGGGGGTAGTAAACCCCACCCTACTACCATGGATATCCGGTGTTAAGCCCCACACGGAAAGGGCTATCCGGTGTTAAGACCCCATACGGAAAGGGTATTGGTTGGACCACTTTTTTGTGAAAGTGGGGAGGAGGGGGTTTGAACCTCCCCTCAAGCAAGCTTTCTTGCTTGCTTACCATTGGGCCAACCCCCAATGGTGATTAATCTTTGTTGATGATAGTGCAAGTGGCCCAAGTTATAATACGAGCATTTATCCAATATCGCGCAAACCGAAATTGAGGAGAGAGATCGTGAACTTGATCTTGAACTCATACTATATATACACAAGAGATAGAATTTGGGGGCAATTTGCATCCAATGCAGGTTTTTTTTTTTTTTTTCAATTGCCGAATGAGCTTGTTAATGGAAGTAGTTGAGTGATTAGGCTTTCATGGCTGAAGATTGACAGAGAATAAAATTGGAAAAAGTTTCCCACAGACGGCGCCAATTGATGAATGTGAAACCTCCTCTAGCCTAGGATCTCTGATCCGTAGGTTCTCCGATGCTTAAGTCAGAAACTCTATTCAACCTAATCAATATGATAGAATTATAAGCTATATATAGGCATAAGGGAGAGGCATACCTAGTCTTCTTCCAATTAGGACTCGTTTGATACTCCTTATTCTATTAATCTTCCTTATTCGGATTGCCTTTAGGGGCAAGACTCTTAATTAGGACTCTTTATGGACTTAGACCAATTCTGGATTTATCAAGTATTATTTTCAATTTTTCAGTTTGGTATGATTTTGGTATAGTTTAATTTTTCTAAAGATTTGGTACTATACCAAATTACTCACATAACTTAATTCAGTTTGTTTCGAGGTTAAAATTATTCAGTTCAATACAATTTTAATATTTGTTCAAAAAAATTTAATATCTTTTGATTCAGAATTTTGATTTGGTTTGATATTTTCTTGGCTATCGGGTCGGGAGTGGCATTAGATTAATATATATATATATATATATTGACATAACGACAGGTCGTTTTTATACGAGGCTTATGTCGTCTTCACAAGGTTCCTGGTACAGTTGAAGCTCTGAACAGTCCCATTTTTTGGTTGTTGCTTATTTTATTATTTGTTCAAAAAAATTGCAGCTGAGTCAATAAATAATAATATATAATAATGATAATAATGGTTCATCATCTTTCTTGCTGTACAAAACCTCTCCCAAAGGCACTCTTCTTCACTTACTGCAGCAGGTAATAGCAATATTTGCTTATTTATCTATTAATTTATGCATTTTTTATAGTAATTAATTTTCTTCTGTTTACTCACCTAGAGTTTTTGTAGAAAAGAAGTGTAAAAGGAGAGGAGGAGGAGGAGGAAGAGGCATGAGTCTTGAAAGTTCACATTACACACTGAAAAAAGCGGTTCATTTTCGAATCTGTAATGTATCTGGGTATGCTCTTTTTTCATTTAATTGCTCTTAGCTCTATTGTTTTGTTGATTGTGGGAACTTTACTTTATTGGGTGTTTGTTGGTTTATTTTTTTATGATGAATTTTTGTTTTTTCTTTAGTTACAAAACTGAGTTGCTAGAGATTTGCTCCGCTGATCCTAGATTACATGTTCTCTTCGTTCCTGGCAATCCGGGTTGGTTCTTTTTTGGACGTATTTGTGTTATTGTTCAATTTTTGAGCATGAGGATTTATTACCCAATTGCATTTTTAATAATGCAGGTGTTGTTTCATTTTACAAGGACTTTTTGGAATCACTTTATGAGTTTCTCGAAGGAAGTGTTTCTGTTACAGGCAATTCTTTTTTCTAATTTTCCTTTTTCTTTTTGTTTCTAGTTTGTTTGTTATTTAGTTTTACAGTGTGGTCTTTATTGTAATTGTTGGTTTTCTTGTATTCATCAACAGCTATTGGGCATATATCTCACACCAAAAAGGTACCTACTAATTCTGGGATTAGAAGTAGCATTATCTGTAATTGTATATTGTAGTGTGTATAATGCTGCTGTGCAGCTGAGGTTGGAGTTCTAGCCTCAATTTTCTTGGGATGGAACTAAATTTTTGAGGAAATGCAAAAACAATTTTTTGTAACCAGATAACTCGAATGATTTTGTGTCACTAAATGAAAAGCCTCCCGTATAATACATTTGTTACTCGCACATGCTCACGCACACACACAGGTGCGCGCGCACACACATATATATATTTTGATTTGTTAGTGGCTGAGATGAGGTATATTTCTTACAATAAGTTTCTTATTTTTAGAACTGGGAGAATTACAGGATGTTCTCTTTACAACAACAAATTGATCATAAGGTATGATTCTGCTTTTTTTTTTACTGCCTTTCAGTTTACTGCTGTCCCTGTGTTATCTCAACAACCAACATTTTAGGCCTTGAAAATATTCATTTCTGGTTGGAAATTTAGGCTTTGTAAGAAAATAAGGGTTCTGGATTGGTTAGGTTAATTCCTGATGCGAACCTTAATGCATCTTCTTATCAACCTGCTTGACCTCTGGTCAGTTCACTTATAGAGGGTCTGAAATTGGAATCATCTTAGTGAAAGAAATTTCCCTTGAAATGTAGTTGATTCAACTATTTCCTATTGCTCTTCAATCTTTAGGATTCAACTTTAAGTTTCAGTTCAAAACTTTATTTCCTTGTTAAGAACCAGGAATTTTCCATGTTCTCTTACCTATTTCTGAATGTTATCTTGTCATTTTTGTTGGTTGAAATTTATACATGTTGCCACTACGTTCTGTATATTATAATCTTCATTTAATTGTGAAAGCTTTTGCAGGTGGATTTCATCAACCAGGAGCTGCAAAATATTAAAGTTCCTATAGTGCTGGTAGGGCCATGTCCTTTCTTTGAGTTTTATTATTTTTTTTAGAAGTTGAAAATACAATGCAGAGTTTGATCATGATAAAAATACATGCTGAATTTTGGTTTTTGGGATTGATTTCCAAATTCAAGGTATGACTATTGATGCATGATTGGTTGCTTTTTTTTTTTTAATATTTTTTTCAAGAAAAAAGGAATTCTCAGAACTGCAGATGTCTGATCCTGTGTTTGGTGGTTGATCTAGTTTTCACATTGAAATTCTTGGTGGCTAATTTGCATTTTTTCTCCAAAGGTTGGACATTCTATTGGTTCGTACATTGCCATTGAAATGCTTAGGAGATCAACGGAGAAGGTGATAACTGCTTCATAACGTTTATTATTTGAGCGCTTGTTGTGCCATTTCTCATGTATTTTGCTTATAATGATTGCTTCTTGACATTTACATCTGCCTTTTCAGGTAAAATATTGCATAGGACTATATCCATTTCTAATGTTCAACCCACAATCGGAGACGCAAACTAGTATCCAGAAAACTGCAGAGTAAAGCACTTTCTTTATTTTGCACAATGTTCTTCCTCCACTTCCCAGTTTTATGCATTGTTATTAAAATTGACTGCCAAAACTTTCCTTTTGCTGTAACTTTTTCCTCTCTTTGCTGCCTACATGCTTCATACTTTTTAATATTTTCTTTGCATTTTCTTCTTTTTGAATGTTTATAGGATTTATCTTAATGATGAAAAAGTTTTCTGAAATATTATTTCAGTAAATTTCTTGCAAAATTAAAGAAAAACAAATTATCAAAGCTTCACTCTTGGATTTCATAAGAATATCATTCGTAGTCCTGCTGGCATCTTTCCTTGATGACAATCGAGATAAATCAATCAATCTAATTTAATGACAGTTATGAATTGGTAACAAAATTTTCCACTTTGAAATGGCCATGAATATTTAACCAATAAGTGCTGTTTGGATTCATATTACTATTTCCTCAGTTTTGAGTCTTTTGTCTATTATCAATATACAAATACAGCACAAGGGCTTTATGGCAGATATTTGTGAGTTTCAGGTCTTCAATTCATTCTGCTTTGCTTAGTTTTGCTGCGGCATCATTAGGACTGCTGCCTCGATGTGCTTCAAGATTAATTGTGTCAAAATCTATCGGGACGTCATGGTCTGCTACTGCCATTGAGGCTGCTTGTAGCCACTTGCTACAGGTATGGTCTTATTTCTCTACTTAGACACAAGAGCTGCCTTATGGCCAAAAAATATTCTTAATTAAGTTATAAACCAGTTGACATTCTTGTTGCATTGTGACCTTTTTTTTTTTTTTTGTTAATTGCTTGCTTTGTAAAGAACTTCAGTAACTACACCATATAGTGACATGCATGTTTGTTCTAAGCTCTAACTGCTAACTGGTGTTCCGAAAAGTTTTGGCATATCATATGTAAATATTTTGGATTACTGAGTTTTCTTTTTATGTTTCATTTATCAACAGTACCATACCTTCCGGAACATGATTTTCATGGCACTGACAGAATTCAGAAAGGTAATCTTACTTGATTATGAAAGTAATGTTGCAGTGTAGTAAATTTTAGGATGAATACTCTTTTTGATACCTTTACAGGTCATTCCAGTAAGAATCTTGACCTAGTGTTTTGATCAACTATGTTCCAGAAAAGCATATGCATTTCATTTTAGTTCCACGTTCCACATTTGAAAATTTAAAAATATTCATTGCAAAATTCACAATTTCAGTGCCAAGGCAATTCATATTCTTGGGAGGTGGGAGAATTCTATCTAAATTGATAAAGATTGTTAATGAATTCCACAGTCCACTTAAATCACAATATCTACCTTCAGTGATAGTCTAGCATTGAAGTTACTAATACTTCAGGAAGCATCAATTTAGCTGTAAAAACAAATTTAAAACTACAACTATTTTTTAGTCTTACACCTAAAACATGTCAAAACTATTTCTAAAAACCTCTTTCTGTCCACTTACAGGTACAATAAGATGTATGCTACCTCTTCTATTGTAGCAAAAGCTTCAAGTGCAGCTGCAATGTTCACATAAGAGTCTATGTCTACAGCCCTGACTTAATTATGGTTCTTTTTATTTAGCTTTCAGAAACACCAGATTGGGCATTCATGAGACAGAATAAAAGTAAAATGGCATTCCTGTTTGGTGTTGACGATCATTGGGGTCCTCTGGAAATGTTTGAAGAGGCAAGTGATCCATTCATGACTTTTATGAGTGGGAACATCACATCCTTTTAAAGGCTTCAGCAGAATGTCATCTACGAGTTATAATATATGTATTTATGAAGTTTAGTATATTTTGGCATTATTATTACTTGGGAATAATCACCACCTCTTCTGCTAACAGATTGGAAAGCAAGCACCTGGCATTGCTTTATCAATTGAAAGAGAAGGCCATATGCATAGTTTCTGTTGCACTGTGGCTGGCTCAGTATGGGTTGCTCAGCATGTAGCAAATCTGGTAAAGAATCAAGTATTAAGCTCAAGCCAGTAAAGTCAGCCCCATGTTACAATTCAAGTGATTGACTCCATTACTGAGCAACTGATTTTTTCTGATGATTATTATTCACACCATTCTTTTTATCATGGCATCGTAAATAAACTGTGTTTCTGTGGGCTAGGATTGTTACTTGGTTTGCTTTTTAATGTCAGAAAAGAGACTCCATTCCATTTGTATTATTCCAATTTTTATCTTCTTTAATCAATTCAATCAGCAACTTGGAGTTTAAATTTCATGAGTGACCATAGAGTTCTCTCCATTATACAAGTTATAATGCTATTAGCATTCTATTAGTTGTTGAGCTTAAAGCAGTAAGTGTAACTCAATGACTATCTAATTGGTGATTATTTCATTTGCCAATGTTTTCTCAAACAGCAGGTGATTATAATGATTTTCTTTTTCTTTTTTTTTTTTTTTTTTTGTGTGAAGAAATAATATAATTTTCACTTCTAGTGCACATGATAATTTCTAATTAATCATACGAGGTTGGAATGATGTTATATAATGTAATTAATTATAAACTTGATCTATATGTCAGAGGAACTGATCTGTCTATAACTTCTTTAAATAGTTTGATGTTATTAATTTGCAAAATTAATTTTTATTTTATTTAAAAAATACTATTAATTTCATATAATCCTTTTAAATATTTGATAAATCTCTTAATAAAAAAAATTATATAATTGATTTTTTAATATAATTTTAATAACATATGACCACCTCATAAGATCACTACATGCCACGTAAAAAATTATAGTATGCATGCTAGACTGTTATTTTGTTGATTTTAGCTTACATCTGTCTCGCATGTTTGTTCTGTGGCTGTGTTATCTTATTCATCTTTATACTTGGTTCTCAAAAAATAGTAAACAGTTAAGTCTTAATTTGATGATGAGCAAATATGGAACCTGTAAATTTCAGATTATATAATGTGTCCAGGTTTTTTCAATTTCCATTTTTCTTCTGTACTTATGATGATTTATAATTTGTGATTCTTTTGTTAATGTATATATTAATGTTATATCATGATCAGTTACACTACTGAATTGCTAGAGATTGAAGCTGATGATCCTGAATTGCATGTTTTTTTCAGCCCTGGAAATTCCGGTTGTTTAATTATGTACTTTTATTTTTCTTTTATGGGTTTATTAGTAACTAGTTAAAATAATTGAATTGTGAAAGTTTAAGAGGTTATTATTTTGATTACTCATAGGTGTTGTTGCACTCTACAAGGATTTTTTAGAATCTTTATATGAGTTGCTTGGAGAAGTTGCATCCGTTACAGGCAATTTCTAGTTCTTACTTTTATCTTATTGTTTTTTTTTTTTTTTCTTTTTTTGGTTGTTGTTGTTGAACCATGAGGTGTCTCCACACTCATACTGGGTGTGGGATTAATGGCTGTTTGCGTTTCGTGACTGGCTCCGAGTATAAGCACTTAACAATCCTGACATTTAGTTGTCTTTATAGGTGATGTATTGCATAGCTCTCTATCCATTTTTAACATTAAATCCGAACTCAATATGGCAGCCTATTATCAGGACAATTTCAGCGAAAAGCTCTAGATCCTGACAGTTTATTTAATTATTTATCTTTGGTTTTGTGTTTGATGATTGACGCATAGAGACGATCATAGAATTTTATTGAGTTTCGGGTCCTCAATCCTCTCTGCCGTAGTAAGTTTCTATGTAGCATTGTTGGGAATGCTACCTAAGTGGACTTCAAGGTCAATTGTGTTCAAGTTTATCAGGAAATCATGTTCTGCTACTGCTGTCGAGGCTGCTTGTAGTCACTTGCCGCAGGTATAGTCTTATTTCTTGCTGTAGATGAAAGTTTCAGCTTCCTGTATTAAAATTTACTTGGCACCGTTTCTGTAAACAAATGAATCTACAAATCTACATATCGGTCCGATGGCATTTGCTGCAGAGACCTTGTACACCATACTGATGTAGTTATGCTAAAATAAGTTAGTTTCCTACAAGTATTGAGTATTTTGTTTTTGACTCACTGCCATCTATGCTTCTCTCGTTTACGGTACCACATTATGTGGAATGTACTCTTTATGACGATGACAGAGTTCAGGGAGGCACTCTTGCTTATAAGATTGACATCGTAAAAATTCTATATTGTAGGATTTCATAACAGCAATGTTCTCTCACAGATCATATCGCATTTTAAAGCATAAAGCACAGTTTCAGAAATTTGCTGCATTTTCTGTAAATGTTCAAGGATCTGGTACCTCCACTTAATTTTACAATGCCTTGCAAAAAGCAAATTTACTTTCACTTCTCTATTCCTGGATTTCTGATATCGACCCTCAGGATTTTTTTTTTTGTTGACTTCTAAATTACTTCAGCTTTCGAGTCCACCGGATTGGACATTCATGAGGGAAAATAAGGACAAAATCACGTTTTTGTTCAGTGATGATGACCATTGGCGTCCCCTGCAATTGTTTGAAGAGGCAAGTGGTATTCTTGATTTAGTTTCTGCAGGATCATTGTATCTCTACCTTTTCTTTTCCTTTCACTTTGAAGAGCATTATGTGTTTTTCTCTTCTGCATGCGGATATGCATAGAGAAACCTGTTTGTCAAAGATGCAAGTATGAAGAGGCGGTCTAGTCGTCACTTCTTTTCAAGGCATCATTGCCGTCGTTGATTTGTGGAATTAATTTTCACTTGATCTAAAAGGAGAGGGCTGCCCCCTCTTGTGCAATCTGTCGATGTTTAGGTCGTCTGAACTCTTTATTAATAAAAATATGAAAAGGATGCAAGTATGATGTAGGCATATTAAGGACCAAGCACTCATCATTCAACCATTTCCAGTCTTTCTTGCCAAATTGTTTTTGTTCAACCTTTGTAATGTTAAGCATCTTCCAATCTTTCACAACCTCTTGATTTTCATTTTCTGCTATCATAATCCCCAAACTAGTCTCAGAATCATGATTAGCTTCAACATACTCTTTGCTTTACGGTTAATCATTCAATTTTTTTCTCTTTCGGGATAATACTTAATTGACTTGTTCTCAAAAGATCTCAAAGCAGGTTCCTGACATTGCTCTATCAATTGAAAGAGAAGGTCATACTCATTGTTTCTCTTGCACTGAAGCTGGCTCCTTATGGGTTGCTCAACACGTAGCATGCTTGATAAAGAATCTAAGACCTAGCCCGTGGCAATAAGGTCAGTCTCATTCCATCTTTGTTTTCTTTTTTAACCAATCTTATTATGCAATTATAGAACACTTCTGCGTGCAATTCTTTTTTTAATTATCATGCATCATTTTATCAAATCTGGAGGCAAGCAAACACTGAACAGAGTTTACTTGTATTCACACTACAAATTGCAGGTATATGTATGCTTATGACGGTGTAATAACCCTTACTTTGGTAGACATTTATAAGTACAATGCAAGGTTTCATTATATTAATAACTAAACACTGTATTTGTAGTTTTCTTCATGAAGATGATGTTGCTGTGACACTATTGTTGCTTGTTAATCCCTAGAATATCAAGGCATTGCTGGAATATATAGGTAGGAACTTGTCAGTGGAAATCTAATGTAAGCCCTAGTTAAAGACTTGTAAACTCTATCCATAGATACACAGGAAATCCTCGCTTATTCCGGGTGAATTATATCTAATGGTATCACATTTTTATGGGTCATGTGTGAAATGAATCTGGTCGTAATATATTTAGAGTAGGCAAAAATTTTCGTAAGTACACATGAATGAAACGAAAAGACTTTTTTGAGGTTGTACCCGAAAATTCTTACATTTGTTTCCTTGTTCTAAAGCTATCAATAGTATCATATATCATTTATTTGATCGTCGTGGGTTGTGTGTACGAGGGAAAACAAGTAAACAAAACTTCACGAAAGACCTAAAATTTAATCATGGATGTCATGATGCTGCGTGCAAGGCTTGTCAAAATGAAGATATATCTAAGGGTTCTTAAAGGAAGCTTTAAGTAAAACTCATCTAATTTAATTTTTGTCCGTTAAACTTAGACTAAATGTCCAATTTCACCCCCAAAATTGGTCCAATTTCACCCTTTGAAATTGGTCCAATTTCAAACAGAACTTGTGAATTTAGCATCAAATTGACACTAGAGCTGACTGAGATAAGGTGGTGAATAATTGCGGGGGGGTGTGCAAGCCTTTCAAGTCGGCCGAATAAAAAATCGAACCGACTTAGTTTGGTTTGGTTTGATTATCTACTATTTTTTAATTTTTAATGCCGAGCTAAATTGAACCGAAATTTGGTTCAGTTTGGTTTTATATTTTAAAAGTCTGGTTAACTGAACAAATCAAATTTTTATTTTTAATTTATTAAAATAGTATAATAATTCAATATTAAATAAATTAATATTTCTGAAAATTCAGTTTGGTTCGATTTTATTATAAAAATTTCAGTTTTCTCAGTTTGGTTTGGTTTGATTTTCTGAATTAGTTCAGTTTTTATAAATTTCAATTTGGTTAATTCGGTTCGGTCAGAAAAACTCCTGCAAAACCGACCGAATGAACACCCTAGTGAATTGCACGCAATACTTTTGTGATAAAATAATAACTAACTAACTAACTACATAGGGAGATTTCAAAATATGTTATAAAAGATTATATGTTTTATGAAGATAAAAAAAAGTAAATAATTATATTTAATCATGAAAATAAGACTATAATTATTTTTTAATATGTTATTACTTTATAAGCATATTAGGCCAAAAAAAATTATAATTTGACTACGAAAATCACAAAACTCTTAGAAACTCCCCATGTATCCTACAAATAATATTTACCAAAAAAATTGGACCCAATTCAAGAAACTTATTTTCATTCACATTACCCCTTAAGACATGCATGCTAATCCTGATGTAACATATACTACCTGTAAAGTTGCAATTCTTATAAAGTTCAGGTTTGCAATTGACCCATATCATACCAGATCAAAGTTTGCTATTGGTCAATGAAGATTGAGTGGTAAATAACTCTCAGATATTAAAAGGTTATGAGTTTAGTTTCTGATAACAGAGATAGCAAAACTCCTTGTGTGGTTAAAAAAAAAAAAAAAAAAGAAGTGGCAATGAGGCAGTCCATGTACATCAGTCTAATATGAGGATGAAGGGACAAATCCATAAGCAGAACAGAATCAGAGTTGACTGCAGAATCTCAAGATTATTTGGCAGCTGGTAGCATCAGCTTGTGTATATATATACATGTACTATCCGTGACTCTTGATTTGTGGATCAGAAATGTATAATTGATCAATTAACATCCTCAATATGATAATGTACTATAATTTTACAGAACAAAACCATTGATAATATATAATATATGTGCGTGTGTGTTTGTGGACCAAAGAATGAGCAAGTGGAATAGTAGTGCACATGGGCACTTTCAATATATTGGAATTACTTAAGGACAGATAGAATTAAATACCAAATTTGTTTATTGCATGATGAAACATTAGAATTTTTCATGTAAGCACATGTGATTGATTCTTCTAGTCAAGGACTCTCAACTTGGCTTTTGTCTCTTTATATTAACGAATGGACATAAGAAACATGTACAATCATATGTAGAAGCATAACAACAAACATAACACTTTGTGTTAAGCAACCAAATTCAGTGCTACCTCTTGTTTTCTATCTGAAGTTTCCTATTTTATGTCAATTTTTTCTTTTGTTTATCATTCTGTACAATTTTTTAAGGCTGAGCTTTAGATCAAGGACAGCATATGAACTTAAATCAATTTCTTAATTTGATTTTTTTGAACCCTCTGTTTTTGTCAATCTGAATTTGGCAAATGGGTGGTATGTGGTAATTGCTAGAGATATAAATGAATCTTACATTTGAAATGCGTAGGGCTTTTAAATGATGTATAAATAGTGTAAATTGAGTCATTATATAAATCAATTGATTTTGGTATTATATAAATTCAAATCCATTTATATATTTACACAGAATTGAGTATGGATTAATACCTTTAAAATTTATAGAATTTCTGTAATATTTTCTGACAAGCTGAGCCATTCTTTATTATATGTCATTTTTGTAGATAACTTGAAAGATGTTCCAGAAATGCTGGATATAGAAGACTAGCACCACTAAATAAAATTATAGTCTTTCTAAATTGCTATAGCTATTTGGTTGTTAAATTGCAAAAGAAGTAAAGATTGTATATGATTTATACATACCTACTTTTAGGGGTGTGCACGTTCGGTTTCGGTTTAAAATCAAACCAAACCGAAAAAAACTGACTAATTGAATTTTCTGAAAATTTATAATTGAACCGATTATAGTCTAAAAATCGAACTGAACGAATTCGATTCGGTTTAGTCTAATTATTTTTATTTTTTAAATAAAATTTTTATTTTTTTTATTATTTATACTTTTTTAAAGTGTATTCTTTAATTATATAACTAAAAAATATTTTTTATTTATAATTTTAATATTTATGTATAATTTTTTCTAATTAATATATTTTATTTAATTTT
>CATIWO010909370.1:0-13567 GCA_949673435.1 Macaranga tanarius | reverse complement strand
AAATCTCGAATTAGCTAAAAACTACACCAACAATATTTTGGCATGCTCGGTGGGACTCATTCCAATAGGATGACTAGAGTTAGAAGTAGAAAA
This sequence comes from Macaranga tanarius, assembly GCA_949673435.1. Classification (NCBI taxonomy): domain Eukaryota; kingdom Viridiplantae; phylum Streptophyta; class Magnoliopsida; order Malpighiales; family Euphorbiaceae; genus Macaranga; species Macaranga tanarius. Next base: position 13,474 of record CATIWO010909370.1, on the reverse strand, counting down.
GATATCTCTGACATTGGTGACTCTACCAACAATCCACCAGTAAACACTACTGGTGATGACACTAAACAACAAGATAACTTGGTGCCTCCTGAGTAGACTCAATCCTTAAGTAGGGCACCTACTGGCTCTGATGTCCAAGAAATAGAAATTATTGATACTACTGTAATTGCAACTGAGGGCTCAGATGCCTGAGCCATCCTTTCGAATGGAATGAAAGATGTTCATGATTTATTGGCTCTAATAAATGCTACGATAAGTTAGGCTTTGTAAAAAATTACTGCCTTATTTAACAAAATGGATGAGAGCTTGAAGCAAAATACATCTCCAAAGATGGCAGTATAACCCCAAGGAGATGCTGGAAATGCATATTCTACTATTAGACCTAGAGTCCAGAATCTTACGGAGGAAAGGTATATTCCCCCACATAGGAGGGAAGAACCTGGCATAGGAACTAATTAGAACACTGCTCGTAATGGTAACGATAGTAACAGTTCTAATACTATTAGACTGGCTCCTAATAACTAAATATTTGGTAGGACGAATCCTAATTTGCAGCCTGGAATTTATGATCTGGAGTTTAATTAGCAGGGAAGAAGCTCGGGGGGCAATGTTCACCAAGGAAAAATTCCATTACCCCAAGGCTAGATGGAATTTCCTCCAGTTAATTTACAATTTCCTTAAGGGCCTAATGCAGTACCTCAACCTTATCTACAATTACCTCAAGCTCCAAGAGGTGGAGGAGTTGACCTAGATGCTGTGAGGGATGTTGTGCAGGAATTGTATGGTCCTTGACTGTGCCAGATTGGTCATTCTGAGTTTCACAAGCCATACCCTGATGCTATTGACAAAGATAACCCATATCCTAGGGGGTATCGCATTCCAGAATTTTCATTATTCTCTAGGGAAGATGGGCAATCTACCATAAAACACATAGCAAGATTCACAATCCAGTGTGGTGAATTGGCTAATTATGAAAATTTTTCTAATTACCATTTGATGTTATTTCCTAATACAGTAACAGGTGCAGCTTTTACATGGTATGCTACTCTGCCTAGGAATTCTATTTTTACTTAGCAGGAGATGGAGTGATAATTTCATACACAGTTCTTCTGTGCTGAACCTGAGGTATGCATAGCTGAGCTATCTAGGGTGATTCAAAGAGCTGGTGAAACTGCAGACCTATTTATTGTAAGGTTTTAAAGATGAGGAACATGTGCAAAATATTTCTCCCTGAATCAGAGTATGTAAAAATGGCTCAAAGGGGTCTGAACAATGAATTATGAAAGAAATTTTAAGGCATGGAGTTTTGTGACTTCTATGAATTGGCTGTGAAAGTCACTGAGTATAAAGAGTTACTGAAGGAAGAGAATCAGAAAAGAAAGAATGCCATAGGAACCTATTTTCAAGAGGTATCAAATACTGAGGTGGCAGTAGCTGACTTGGTTACTACTAGTTCTTGTATCTGTCCACTTTTGGAAAAGAAGGCTCTGGAAGCCTAGAAGAAGCCTCAAGGATCCAATTCCCAAAATCAGTACACCTTTGAAGTTTCAAAAACGGAACACATCTTTGATTTCCTCCTGAAGGAAAATTTCATCAAATTACCTCCAGATCATAAGATTCCATCCAAGGAGGAATTGAAAGGGAAGGATTACTGTAAGTATCACAACTCCTTTAACTATTCTACTAATGAATGCTGGGTGTTTAGGAATGTGGTATGGGATCAAATCAATAAGAGTGTCCTGAAATTTCCATAGAAAAATGATGCAATGTTGATTGAAGAAGATTATTTTCCCCTAGTGACTACAGTGAATTCTGTCAATATTGACTTGGGAGTCTTACTGAATATTAAGAAAAAGATAAAAAAGAAATAAAAAGTCTAGGATACACTAGGCCAGCCTTCTAGCAAGTTTGGTTATATGGTGAAATATTATAAACCACCTGCTAATAATATTCCTATAAGTGGTACTGTGTCTATAAGATGGAGGAAAAAGAGCATGGAGAAAGGATAAATCCAAGGTTTAAATAGAGAATCATTCAGAGGCAGGAACCATTAGAGACCACAATTTGCAAAGAAAAGATTTTCTCCTTCTTTTGCACTAGAGAGGAGTTACAAATTAGGGGAAGAAGAGATGAAAGAAGATCACCACCAAGGTTCCAAAAGAATAACCTAGATTCATTATTCCTCCTCCTATGCAATCTAATCAGCAATGGCATAGGGTGGAACATAAAAAGTTTCCTCAACCACCTACTCGGATGCAGAAAAAAAGACTCCAAAGGTTGAGAGTAGCTGAATGAAGGCAAAAGGAATCAGAAACCCAACTTAGTGTAAAATCCAAATTCAGATGCAAGGCAACTGAGGATCCAAATTTTGACATAGAGGTGGAAGAATCTGTTAGCAACTCAGATGAGCTAATGCCATTTATTAATAAACCAAATATGTTAGATGATATAGAGATTGATAGCTTCACTATGGATGGTGAACCAATGCCATTTGGGTGCACTACATCCTCAGTCACTCTACCTAAAGAATTTATAATGCAACGAAGTGATACTAAAGAAGATATAGTTGAAATTCATAACACTCGGGGGGTAATACCTTTGGAAGATAAGAAACTTATCAGTAGAGTTACCATTCAGGCCACCAAGCTGAATTTCCCCAAAAGAATTATCATGGAAAAACCATCTGTGGAGGCAACTAGATATATTAAGCCTCTTTACATTAAAGCTCATCTCAATGCTAAACCTTTTTCCAGAGAGTCCTTATTGACAATGGGTTGGCAGTGAACATCATGCTATCCAGGTTATTGCATTCACTAAGTAAAACAGAAGAAGAGTTGATAGCCACTGATATCACAGTGGCTGCTTTTACAAGAGAAGTCACTAAAATAATTAGAGTTCTACTAGTTGAGATCACTATGGGAAGCAAAAAGTCTCTCAATGTATTCTTTGTAGTGGACTCAAGTGCAAGCTACAATTTGTTACTAGGAAGAGACTGGATTCATGCCAATTAGTGTGTGCCTTCCTCTCTGCACCAATTATTACTTTTTTGGAATGATGATGAGGTAGAAATGGCATGGACAGACAATAGACCCTTCAATACCTGTTCAGATAACTTGGAAGCTAGATTTTATGATGTGGACCTTGGGCCTATCAAGTTCACTAGAGGTAAGCTCAAGTCTGACTCAAAACACGTTCCTGTTCCAAAAGAAGATATGGAAGAAGTGCTTCATCAACAATCAGATTTACTATACAAGTATATCGTGCCATACAGGCCGATGGGACATCCTATTATTGAGAAAATTATTGATGAATAGTTACACCAAAGAAGAACAGGCAGTGGCTACAGCTGCCATAATAAAGGTGCACGTGTAGCAGGTGTTAGAGAAAATAGCCAGAGAAAGCATGAAAGTAGATGGGACAGAAATTCTTGGTGAAGAAGAATCAGATGAGAGCATTGATGATTTAAAAATAGAAGATGTGCAAGAGGTGCTAGTTCACCTTGAGGATTATAAACATGAAGGTCAAGATCTATTGGAAGAAATAAACCTTGGCACTGATCAGGAGCCAAGGGTTACTTATATCAGTTCTCTGTTGAAACCTAAGTTGAAGAAGGAAATAACAAAGTTACTGCAGAATTTCAAAAACTATTTTGCATGGGATTACACAGAGATGCCAGGATTGAGTAAAGAGGTAGTTAAGCACTGCCTTCCAATCAAACATGAGTTTCATCCATTCCAATAGCCTCCTAGGAGAATGTCAAATGAGGTAGAGTTGAAAGTGAAGGATGAAATCCAAAAGCTTCTTAGGGCTAGCTTCATAAGGCCAACTAGGTATACTGAATGGATATCTAATATAGTGCTTGTTATGTAAAAGAATGGTAAATTGTGAGTTTATATTAATTTTAGAGACCTAAATTTAGCTACTCTTAAGGATGTATATGTTATGCCTATAGCTGATATGCTAATTGATGTTGCTGCTAGGAATGAGTTATTATCATTCATGGATGGCTTTTCGGGTTACAATCAAATTTTTATAGCCAAATAGGATATCATCAAGACTACCTTTAGGTGTCCTGGTGCTATTGGCACATTTGAATTATTGGTCATGCCATTCAGATTGAAAAATGCAGGTGCTACCTGTCAGAGGGCCATGAATGCAATCTTTCATGATATGATTGGCCAATATATGGAGATTTACATTAATGACATTGTGGCGAGAAATTTCCTGGGATTTCTAGTGCACCAGAGAAGCGTGGAAGTAGACAAAAATAAGGCAAGGGCTATGCTTAAATCCATATCCCCTCAATCCAAGTAAGAGCTGTAAAATTTCCTAGGACAAGTGAATTACCTCCGCAGGTTTATTTCTAATCTTGCTGGAAAGACCAAGGAATTTTCTAATCTATTAAAATTGAAACAGGAAGCTATTTTTAAATGTGAACAAAAATACCAAGTTGCTTTTAGCCAAATTAAGCAATATCTTTCCTAACCTTCTATTTTAGTTCCTCCAAGGGAGGGAATTCCTTTAAAACTCTATATATCTATCGTAAATGAGTCTATTCGATGTTTGCTAGCTCAAAATGATTCAGTAGGACGTGAGCAGACTATTTACTATTTGAGTAGAATTTTATCTCCTACGGAGGTAAAATATGCATATGTTGAGAAATTGTATTTAGCATTATACTTTGCATACACTAAACTGAGATACTATTTACTAAAACACAGAGTATATGTAATTTCTCAAACTGATTTGATGAAATATATGTTGAACAGGCCCATGCTATCTAGGAAGATTGGCAAATGGTTACTGGGCCTGATCGAATTCACTTTAGTGTATTTCCCCCAAAAATCAGTGAAAGGCCAGGCATTGGCAGATTTTTAGCTGATCACCCTACTTTTGATACTGTTGGTGAAAAGGAAAATGAGCTTTCAGTGTACAGGGTGGAAATCCAATAGATTCTCAAATTCGATGGCTCATCTACAGAAAAGTCAACTAGGGCAAGAGTGGTAATTACATCACTTGAAGGAACCAAAATAGCTCTTAGCTTTAATTTGGACTTTGAATGTACTAACAACCAAGCTGAATACGAGGCTTTAATCATAGGCCTTCAAATCCTTCAGGAACTTAGTGCAAAAGAAATCTTGGTAATTTGTGATTCTCAGCTTGTTCTTAAACTGTTGATGGGAGAGTATAAGTGTACTAGTATTTTTTTAGCTCCTTATTTTGCATCAGCTGTTTAGCCAGTTGAATTTTTTGATAGTGTGTCTTTCATGCATGTGCCAAAGGAATTAAACTAGGAAGCTGATGAAATATCTCAGGTTGCCGCTAGCCTGAGATTGTTTGAAGATTTAACATATAAGTTTATTTTTGTGCAGAAAAGAAACCATCCATCTATCCCAGAGAGAGGGATTTAATTGGAAACCTTTAATATTGATATGAACTTGGTATGGGATTGGTGCATGGACATTAAAAATTACCTTGAGAATCCCACAAAAAAGTGCCTTTCAAAGTTAGAGCTCAAGCTTTAAATTATGTCTTGCTGGAAGGCTATTTATTCAGAAGAACTCTTAATGGATTACTGCCTAGATGTATGACTTTTACAAAAGTAATGGAAGTTTTGAAATAAGTGTACGAAGGTGTTTGTGGAGTGCATCAGGCAGGAAGGAAGATGAAATGGCTGATCCGTAGATATGGCTACTACTGGCCAACTATGCTTGAAGATTGCATCCAGTATGCTAAAGGTTGCCAGCAATGCCAGAAATATGGAAACATTCAGAGGGTGCCTACTAATGACCTATATCCAGTGGTCAAACCATGACCATTCAGAGGATGGGTAATTAATTTAACTGGCAAAATCTATCCAGCCTCATCCAAATGCCATAGTTTCATCATTGTTGCCACTGACTATTTCATTAGGTAGGTGGAGACTATTCCTATGAATAAGGTTGAATAGAAAGATGTAATTTTTTTCATCAAGGAATACATCATCCATAGATTTGGAATTCCCCAAACCATTACTACTGACTAGGGTACTATGTTTACTAGAGAAGAAATGAGGGAATTTACAAATGATTATAATATCAAGCTTTTGAATTCAACTCCCCACTATGCTCAGGCTAATGGTCAGGCAGAAGCTTCAAATAAAATCCTTATTGGAATCCTAGAAAAGATGCTGGAGGATAATATAAGGGATTGGCCAAGAATCATATCTGAGACTTTATGGGCATACAGGACTTCTAAGAGGCAAGCAACTAGCACAAAGTCCTTTTGCTCTCATATATGAACATGATGTTTTCTTCCTATGGAGGTATCTATTCCATCTTTGAGAGTGGCTACATAGAATAACCTAACTCCTACATAATTCTCAGAGGCCATGTTAATGGAACTTGAAAGTGTGGATGAAGAAAGGCTTAGAGCCTTGACTAATATGCTAGCACAAAAAATAAAGATTTCAATGATTTACAATAAGAGAATTAGAAAGAAGAAATTTCAAGTTGGAGAGTTAGTATGGAAAGTCATCCTGCCACTTGGAACCAAGGATAGAGAATTGGGGAAATGGTCTCCAAACTGGGAGGGACCATTTAGAGTGCATCAGGTTCTGGAAAGAAATGCCTATTGGTTAGAAAGCTTGGATGGAATTCCATATAAGAGATTCATTAATGGAAAATAACTGAAGAAATATTTCCCCACCTTGGGGGAAATAAGGAAAAGTTGAAATAATTGTGTTTTTGGCCAAGGGCCAGTTATATGCCACTATATCTTGGTGGGGTTTCTTTTTGTCATTTTGTTTCTTTTTATAAGTTTGCTATATTTTCCACTTATAAATAAATAAAGTGTGAGCTTTTGTTTGAAGTTTTATGTTTGGTAAGTTTTCTATAATTTCGTGCAAAATTTCAGTAGTATTTCTACTGAAAATTGGATATTTAGAGAGTGCAAATGAATGGTTGTAGTGCAATGTGTGCCATGAATAGTGACAACTATAGTAAATGCCTAAATAGAGTTAAACGGAGTATAGATATGCCTTGTGATAATCATGCTATAAATCATACATGAAAGGATGATAATCACAAGTACAAGTCCAAAAAAGTAGTATAAAATGTACAGTATTATAGAAAATCACAAGGCATAACAAAAAGTTTCAACATCCAAATCCATAGACAGAGGGGAATGGATCATAGAGAGTCAAAGTCAAAGCTTTGTAGGTCCTCCCAAATAGCTAGGCATTTCTGTATAGTGATCATCGCCTCTTCCTCTTGGCTAAGCCACTCCTTGGCTGCATCATTCTTATTTTCCAAGGAAGTCTTGATGGATTGTGCTCCCTGGAGTACATCCATATACCTAGTAGCCAGCTCTCTGTTCTTCTGATGAAGATTATCTCTCTGGATTTGTAAAGTAGCTAGCCTAGCCTCTTGTTCCTCGATCTCCTAGGAAACCTGAAGGAAGGCCGCCCTGCCTGTTGTTTCTTCCTCTTTGTTTTCCTTCAACTTAAGCTGCTTGATTGAGAATGAATCCTTCTCCTGAAAGAAAAGCCAGAGATGACTAGAGGCTATGAGATGGGCTGCACTAGACTCATCTAAGCATGAAAAGCTCTATATAATCTCATTCTTCAATGCAGTGATAGCAGCCAACTTAGAATGCTGCTCTAGGGTGGCAATAGATGATAGAATAGTGGATCTCTGAGTCTTTTGGAGGGTGCCCATCTCCAGATTAAGCAAGGTCTTCAATGCATCCCTGGCTTTACTGACAGAAGACTCATCAGACGAAGTGAAACTAGAAGGAGCTTTGGAGGGAGTCTTAAAGAAACTAAAGTCCACAGTAATGTCAATGTCATCAATGGGTGACCATGTACCAACTACCTGTGAAGTGAAGTTAAGTGTGAGCTAAGTAGATTGAAATAAAAAATTAACTTGGCTAAAAAAGAAGTTTACCTCAAGAATAGTAAAAGTAAGTGTAACTAGAGTAGTAGGAGAAGGGTCAGATTCTGGAGGTAATGGCTCAGATCCAAGGGGTAATACAGCTAGGGCTAGAGGTAATGTATCCATCTCTGAAGGTAGGGTAGGAGATGATTTTGAGGAGACTAGAAAGGAAGCATTGGGAGAAGAATTCTCCTTACTATCTTCAGCTATTGGCAAACAAGCTGAATGTTAGTTATCAAAATAAAACTAACATAAAAATGAGAAAAACTTGAGGGGTGACATGTTTGAACCTGATATTTCTTCTTCGGAGCAAGAACTGTCATCATCTTCTATCTCTACCACTACTTTATCCTTGCCTTTGCCCTTTGACTTCCTGAGCATAGTAGTCAACCTCTAAGACTTGCGTCTAGGTGGAGGAGGATGTGTGACTTGCTTCTTTTTCTTTGCAGGTTTGGTTGCAGGCCTTGTGGTACTTTATCTTTTATGGGTAGGTGCTGTAGAGGATGGAGAGATTAAAGTACCTGCAAAACAATTTAAGTTTGTTAGTATTTGGAGAAAGTTATAGGAATGACAAGACTAAAGCTATAGAATATGCTCTTACCTAGATGAGGAACATCTATAAATTCTTTAATCCGTAACTACCACCACTTATTATAAGTTATGGTGTGCTCAAAGTCTGTAGGCGAAGCATGAAAGTGCATGTGGTGCAAATTGTCTTTCATCCTCTTTATATTAGCCTTTATACAAGACTTTGGGTCATCTATAAAAGAAGAAAAGATAAGAGGATTTGAAGTAGGTGGAATAGAAAGCTTTATACCAAATTAATGGCTGACAAGGAAGGGCATGTATCTCTCGAAAGATAAAGGAGTACAACCTGGGAACCCTTCTCTCCAAGGGTAAACCTACCCCCACTCAAAAATAGCCTTGGGGTGGATACCTAATAAAAAATTTGGTTTTTATAATACTAATAAGAGAGTCAGGAAAGAGGTGAAGTCATCTAGGTCTGCCATTGAAATCCTTGTAGAGGTAAGAAGCTCTCTCCTTAGGCTTTAAAGCCAAAAAGTGCCCGTATACTGCCTCATGTCTTTTAGAACAGACTCGGGTAATCAAAGTGCACTTTGGATAAAGAGAGTGAGCTAAAAGAGGAGCTATAGAGTTATAATGAAAAATAGGAAAATAGGCAAACAACCAAATCTGCAGAAGCCATAAACCACCATTTATGTACCCGAAGGGTTCTTTGAGACATCTTCTTAGGTTGAAGTAAAGGTTTCCAAATAGGATGGAACCTAAGGCATAATGTCTGCCTTCAGCCAAAGCATATGCCAAAGGGAAATACTCCAAAGTGGGCTTAGCAGAGGCAGGACAGAAGATGTATTTACAGAGAAGAACCCAAAAAAAAATTAATATGCTCTTCAAAGGTGGGCTCATCATGCCTAGCCTCATTTATCAAATTGCTATAACTATTGTGATCACTGGGGGTAATAAGTGGCTCCTCAATCATGCAAACCATATCATCCCCAAGGATAGGAAGTCCTATAAGCATGAACACATCCAAGAGTGTGATAGTCATCAGCTCACAAGGGAAAATGAAGCAGTTTGAAGAAGGATACTAAAAATGTAAAGTTGCGCTGATAAGAGAGGCTTGGTATTCATTCTTTTCTCTAGATATATGAATCAGTTGTAAAATACCAAGTCTGAACCAAAGATTCTCAAATATAGGAGCTAGCTTGTCGATCCATTGGTTCCAGGAGTCCATTGGTCTAATCCATGACCTGATAAAGTTGGTGGGATCTTCAAGGCTATCTTAGCTGTATAAAATATTCGAGGATGAACTCAGCTAGGGAAGGGAAGGACCTTCTCTAGGGATTATGGAGGAAGCCTTAGGGGTAAGTGTCAAAAGAGTCCCTTCATGATGCCTTTAATAAAATGAGCTGCAAGAAGCATATGATTAAGTTAGTTTGAAAACTGCCTATGATGAAAAAGGAAGAATTTAATGGATATAGGGATTGGTGTACCAGATTCAAAGGTAAGGAGGATAACTATCGAGGGAGAACTCCTTTATCAAACTGAGTTTTACTTTCTGAAATGAAAATGGAGGCAGTTGAGAAAGTTATTGAAAATAGGGAAAGCAGTAATACAATCACATGAAAATACCTCCCAATCATTAAGTTCATCAGCAGTGAATTGGGCCAGGGGAGGAGAAGTAGGTCATGGCTATTCATATTTAAAAATCAATTACCAAAAGTCTTAGAAGGAAACAAGAATTCAATGCAAAGGATAAGAATGATTATTACGTGATGAGTGGAATGTGAGCTAAAAGGAGGTATAGAAGAACTAGCAACTTCAGTCATTTTGCTTGAAAAATAAAAATGATAAGATCATTACCGTTACAAGAATTAATAGAGGTAAAATAATTAGATTATAGGTAAAATTGATCATGTGATAAGCCAAATAATGATGTTTGGCTAAGAATTTGATGTAGGCAGGTTATTTTCTCAAAAGTGAAGGGATTGCATCCATACATTAGTTTACATAGAATCAAAAAGCATAATTGGCTTAAATAGATAGAATTTACAGGAGGAAGTGTGGAGGTAATGGCCCAAAAAAATATCAAAAGGCCATTTTATTCAATTTCCCTAAGGAAATTCTGGAAGAGCACATAATTGATTATAGGTCTAGAAAGTACAAAAAATGCAAAATAATGAATCATGCAATATTTGTAGGAGAAAGTGTGGAGGTAATGGATTAAAGTGGCCTCCTGATCGATAAGATGCTGAAAAATATTTATTACCCCTGGGGTTTTGTGAAATTCAGATATATATTTGGCAAATTAATGCTAAATAATTGTCAAAAGTAATTTCCCAAGGGGTAATTAGGCAAATAGTATCCAAACATGAAAGAAAATTAAATGTGAATTTTTAGAAGCTATTTCTTGGAAAAAATTACAAGAAATTGGCTCTATGAATTACTTGCTGTAAATTTTTAACTAAATTCAAGGATTTTATTTCATTAATTTCCTTTAATTAAGCTAGAAGTAATGAAAGAAATTATTATGGCGAGCAATTGCTAAAATAATTAAATTATGCAAAATTATACAAATTAAATCTTGGATACAACAGAAATAATTTTCCATAAATACAATAAAATTACAAATTTTATTGAACTTTATAGTGAAAATTGGGCAGCATCTCCCATATATTTCTAGTATATAGTTTTTTGCAAATCATTGTAATTAATCTGCACAAACAATTCATTCACAAGCATTTATAAAATTTCCAAAAATGCACAACAGTTTCATCACAATTCATCAAAACACATTGTATTTAAATAAAAGCTACAGAGGAAATGAGGTTTATTTAGGCATTTTTTCTTTTCCTACTGTAGACTTTGAGTGCAGGTTTCTGTATGCAAAAAGCACTATATGAAGTTGAAAATATAGCAAAACCCAATTTTATTGAGCCAAAACCAGGAGGGAAGTTAGCCTTGGCCTGAAGGTCGGCTCAGTCGGGTTTGGTTCGATTAGTTTGGCTGGGTTATGTTCGGTTTGATCAGCAAAGAACTAACTTCTCCTGCTGTTGAAATCGTCGGGTGAAGGAAAGGAAGCAGCGATGGTCCATGGTCTTCTCTAGCACCGATGATGATGAGCTGAGTGGTGTGAGCTGGTCTGGTCGCACGGAGGAGGAGCGACGAGCAGGGAGCGGTTGCGATAGAAGCATCGCTGCTCTTCCTAGCGACGTTGCATCCTTCAACAGCAGCGGCGAGCAGGGAGGAATTGGTGGGAGCTGGTTTAGTTGCGCAGTGTGAGGAAGCGACAGTAGCTTTGGCATAATCTCCTCTGATAGCGACAACAACGCGAGTGAAGGCAGCGGCCTTGTGGTGGTTGACGGCGGAGCTGGTGGTTTCAACACCGGCAGAGATGAAGTACTCAGGTGAAGAAAAAAAAGAAAAAGAAATAGTTGGGTTCTAGTGGGTTAGGTTTTTAGGAAATAAAATTAAAGAAGGAGGTAATTTAGGTGTAGTCTCTTTAATAGGAATTGAGTCAGGGAATTTATTTCCCTGGCTATTTGAATTTTGAAGTGAAGAACTAGCAAAGGGAAATTCATCTAAGGATGGAGATGGGTCTGCATAATATTTTTTGGCCCAATTTTGCCTATCAAAAATTTGTTCTTGGGCTTGTTTTTGTTGTCTCTCAAGCCGAGCTTGTGCATATAGTTGTGGTTGAACGACTTGGTAAAAATGCCTAGTAAATTCATTAAATTGAACCTTGGGTCTAGGCATATTTCTTGAGAGAAAAGAATGGAGAAAGGTGAAAGATGTTAAAAAGTGGGAAATAAAAAGGGCAAAGGTGCATTTTAGCCCCTAATGTTTATGCTCAGGAGCATATATGCCCCTTGCATTTTTTTTGGAGCATTTTAGCCCCTAATGTTAGTCACAACTGTGATTTTGGCCCTCTGATAACGGCATCCATTGAGAAATTTAATGGGCATTTGGAAGCAAAATGACATGGCGGTCATGCAAATTAGGTGGGTACATTAGCCATACACTGATTGCCACATCACATAAAGTGTCTGTGTGTAGTTGGTTTTACCGCCATGTTTCTAAAGGCTAATTTGTAAAAGTGGCGTTCTCTAAAAAAAAAACCTTGCAGAGGAAATCCCTAGCGTCCAAAGCCAAATCTTCTGACCAAAACAATTTGATGTTCTGTGGTGTTACCCTATATTGAAGTTGACTACACCTGTGGTTCAAGTTGTTTTCTCTGACCAATATCGCAATACAATAGGTAAAGTTTCTGTTTTTATTTGTTTATTTTTGTTTGTTGAATACAAAACTGGAGTTACTTTTTTTTTATGTCGATTCTTTATAGAAAAGTGATGTATTTTATAGCATTGTAGGGTTTTTGTCGATTCTTTGTCTTGTAGCATTGTTTATTGGTGCTTTCTTGGATTCTTCATTATTTACATGCAAAGTGCTTTGTCTTTTTTATTGTTGCAGTATGGTGAATACTGTGGATTTAATATTTAACTACGGTGGTAATTGGACAGTGGGTGAAAATGATGAGTTGTTGTATCTTGGTGGGGATGTTGATGTGTTGAATGACTTTGACCCTGATTTCATGAGTTATGGAGACATCCTTTATAGATACCAAACAACCTTAGGCTATGTCACTGTGAAGAACATATTTGTACTAGAACCAGGAAAAAATCTGAGGGATGGGTTGTTTCTAGTTTACAATGACGATACTATTAGAAAAGTACTGAGCTACATAACAAATCATAGTTGGGTGGGTGAGATAGAATTTTATGCTGACCATGAAATAGATTCGCCTCAAATTGGAAGGCAGACCCTGCCATTAGAACACAATCCTGTAAGAACAGAGGCAGAGTTAGAAAATGTTGTTGTTGGAAATGTAAATGAAACTTCTGGATATATAAATGCAGAGGCATTAAATGCAGATGCAGAGGCAGAGCAAGTTAACACTGATGGAGAGGAAATAAATACAGCAGATACATATGGAGTAAATGCTAATTTGGATCAAGTCAATTCAGATCCAGATGAAGTAA
>CATIWO010909293.1:0-11656 GCA_949673435.1 Macaranga tanarius | reverse complement strand
AAAAAAAAGGTCACAAGACTGCTGTAAACCTTGATGACATTGATGGTGAGAGTTGGGGTAAAGATGGGCCAGAGAATACTGGTGGAAATGATGGTAAGAATGTTGCTGATAGTGCACAACAGAATGCAAGTTCGTTTGGTGAAATGTGGGACAGTGATTCTCAGGGAACTACTTATCGTCCTACTGAGTGTAGTCATGAGAGCTTAACTGATTCAAGTTCTGAAGAAGTCAGCAGCATGTATGATGATATGGAGGGCAGTGATGATGATATTTTTGCAAATATACCAGGTTTTACAAATAATGAGGAACAAACAGCTAGGGAACAACAAAATGGTGAAGAACAAGCTGGGGAACAACCACCTAATGTAGCAACAGATTTGAATGACACAGATTTTGATGAGTTTAACGAGCCAGCAATCGATACTAATGACTTTGGAAGTCTCAAAGGGTCAGATGATGAAGGTGGTGAATTGTATCTAGATTTTAATGAGGAAACAGGAATGAAGGATCCTAACCTATGCAAGGGTATGCGATTTTCCAATCGTAACATATTTCGTCAGGCTTTGAGAGAGTGGGCTATTAAGAGAGGTTACAACTATGTTCTCAACAAGAATACTTCTGAGAGGGTAGCTGCCTTATGTAAAGTCAAATGTGGATTTAGAATTCATGCATCAAGGATGAAAGGGTCCAACACATTCTAAATTAAAACGTTCAAGCCTAATCATCAGTGTCCACGGGACTTCAAAAATAACTTAGTGAATTCAGCTTACCTGGCGAAGAAGTACTTAGATGATGCCAGAGACAATCCCAATTGGAAAGTGAATGCGATGCAAAAGACTCTGCAAAGAAATGTAGGCCATAAGGTAATAATTTCTAAATGTTATTGGGCAAAGAGAAGATGTAAAAAAATTATTAAAGGTGATATGAAAGAACAGTACAAGAGGTTGTGGGATTATGCTGAGACAGTGAAGAAGACTAATCCAGGGAGTTTAGTGAAGTTGACAACAGAATTATCAATGGAAGAAGCTAGTGAGGATGGTGTTGATAATAATGGAAATATTGCAAGGAGGCCAAAGGAGATTACTATCTTCCACTACATTTACATGAGACTGGCAGCGCAGAAATAAGGATTTTTTCTAGTTTAAGACCTCTCATTGGATTAGATGGATGCCACCTGACAACTTCAATGGGTGGTCAAATGTTGGCAACTGTTGTAAGGGATGGAAATGACAACATGTTTCCCCTTGCATTTGCCATTGTTGATATAAAATGCAAAGAATCATGGGTCCGGTTCTTAGGCTTGTTGTTTGGTGATTTTGGACACCCAAGTGAAACCGGATAGGTATTTATGTCTGACAAGCAAAAGGTGAGTATCAATGGATTTTGTGTTTATATATGATGTTATTGTTGGGATTGATTGAAGCTATCCTTTATCTTCCTAATATTTAATGAAACTTCCTTATTTTTATAGGGATTGATTGAAGCCTTTACATTGACAATGCCTAGTGTTGAACACAGATTTTGTGTTAAGCACATGGTGGAAAATTTTAAGCCACTTTTTAGGCATGTTGATAGGAAACTCTTATAGACTGCTGCTGGTTCCAATATAGTGAAGACATTTGAATCTAATATGAAGAAACTAAAGGAGGCAGACCAGAAAGCTTATGACTAGGTTATGAGTAGAGATCAACAGACTTGGGCCAGGTGTTATTTCTCAACTAGCACAAAATGTGATTCAATTAAGAATAACATTAGTGAGTCCTTTAACTCATATATGAAAGAAGGTAAAGACATGCCAATTTTGAGCATGATATAATGGATAAGAAAAAAATTAATGAAAAGAATGCATGTGAAATACAGTGGCATGTTGAAGTATAAGGGTAATGTCTGTCCAAATGTGCAAGACAAGATGGAAAAGTTGAAGATGGAGAGTAGAAATTATTTTTGTACTCCTGCAGGGGATTTGAAATATGAAGTTGACTATTATGATACTCAAAGCTGTGTTAACCTTGCTGAAAAGACTTGTAGTTGCAAGGTTTGGGACATGACTGGTGTGCCTTGCAAGCATGGCATTTATGCTATATATTCTAACAGACAGCTTCCTGAGGACTATGTCCATAAATTCTTCATAAAAGATATTTATTTGGCTGTGTATAAGCATATGATCAATCCTGTACCAAGCAAAGAGGAGTAGGAGAAGACTGAATATCTTAATATTATGCCCAACATACCAAGAAAGCCTGTTGGCAGACTGAAAAAGAAGTGAATAAGATCAACTGAAGAACCAGTCAACCCTTACAGAGTGTCTCGAGCTGGTGGTTTTGTTACATGTGGAAATTATGGGCAAAGTGGGCATAATGTCAGAGGATGTAAAGCAGGAGTGACAAGGGAAATAGCATGGCAGAAGAGGATGAGACTAAAGAAATAAAAAGTAACATTGGTAAATATTTGATACTCAATGCATTTTATGTTAATGTTGTTACAAAGGTAATGAATTGGTATGTTGGGCATTTTGGTAACAAGAACCTAACCTTAGAAGAGGAAGAAGAAGGAAGTCAGCTCCTGGTGGTGACAGTATTGACTGTCGTACTACTGCCACACTAAAGAATGCTACATCATCTTCACAACCAGCACCCCCTAATAGTCAACAGGTAATTTAAATTTCACTGATTATTTTAGGTTGGTTTTTTTTGTTGTCCATTGCAACTTATGTTATGCAAACTGAAAATGCAGGTTCATGAAACTATGCGAATGAGTTTTTCCCAGCCAACTATTGCTAATGATAGATAGGTAATTCATGTTACCTTGAAATGTAGGACCATGTTAGAATGCTAACATGCCAATTAAGTTGATTCTTATTTTGTTATAATTATGTAGGATTGTAGCATAATAATACAACTGTAAAGCTATAACACCATTGCAAAGAAGGCAGATATTTGAAGAATGCAAGTTGGACATATTTTGTTACTTAGTGATTATGAGCAAAACTGTGCTCTAATTAACAGCAATTACCTGGATTTTGTGCATTTTGGACATGCTTTATTTTGACAGAAACTTTTATTATACAGCATTGTAGTTCTATTATGACCAAAACTGTGCTATTGTTTGGTGCAAAACTATGATTTTTTTATATAATTATAACCAAAAGGATGCTACAGCTTATCTTAAATAGAGTTGTTCTTTTGAACAATTACAGTTTAGTTTCTGCAATTATTAAAGAAGAATGTTATGTACAATTATAGCTTTCCTTTTCTATATTTAAATAACACATGTTTATCATCAGCAACAGCATATAAAGCAACACATGAAATAACAAAATATATTGTACAAAATAATTTTTCAATTACGTCAATTTCACTTACACAATCCAACAAACACCTAACATTCATTTTTAACATGGCTAAACTACACCTGTACCTGCATTTTCAAACCTCACTTAGCTCCACAAACGAAAACAGGAACCAACTTTATAATGGCTAATACAACTTCCCATCAAAATTCTTACTGCTAAATACAGAAATATACCGAAATACCCACATTATTATTAGCCCAATACAAGCTTTTTATACCACGCCATAAGGACCCCAAACCACCTCAGATTTTTTCTTCACAACCATTTGTAATTGCAGAATTCTTCATTTGCCCTTTTCATTTCAGCTTCTAATCGTTCAACTGTAAGCTTCAATTTCATCACTTCTTATTCAATTTCAACTTCTTACACTTTACATTCTGCAATTTCGTCTTCGCATAACTGTACTTTTTCTACCGAATGAGGAATCAATTCAGTGCCAGTTGAAATCATTGGGGGATCAATCCACTCAAAGAAATTACAACTTTGAGGTGAATCATACCTTAAACAACCTCAAAACCTTCTTCCTCGATTTTGTTGAGTCTTAGATGTTCTCGTAGCAAAAGGCAGTCCACATCGACACTTATCTTATTCGACAGAGCTGATGCTGCTTTGTGATATTTGTGAATTCATTTTTAAGTATTTTAGCATTAAAGATTTCAATGGGCAAAAGGTAATGTAGAGATTTCAATTAACTTCAAGCTTTCATCGATTTGGGACTTAGTTTTTTTTTTTTTATTTTAATCGTAACTTTTAAGAAGAAATGGAGCTGAACGACATCGTTCAACTCCAATTATTTAATTTTTTTAGTTTTGAGGGCGAAACGTCATCACTTGTGTGGCTGCCACGCTGGACGCCATGTCAGCATCACAGACGGCGTTACAGGATTTGTCCTTCATCTGCTAACGGCACAAGTCTCAGGGTAGTAAAGTGTCATGAAAAAAATCACAGGACCACTTTTATCAAACTCTGAAACCACAGGGTCAAATTTTGTACTTTTCCTTAAATTTTAAACATAAATGGGTTGCTCTGTAGAAAAAGTTTGTTTATTTCTTAAAGAAACACTTATTGGTGTAAAAAATTATAATATTTTAGATCTTTTACATATTTATATCAAAATTTAAAAGTTGACAAAAGTACCACAATTTATTATTTTCTTTATAATTATACCACAATTTTAATTTGGTAAAAATTAAAATGCATATGTGGAAGCTGAGGTTTATTAACTTACCTCCAAATAATAAATAAACACTATTTAGAATTTTTTTAAAAATATTATAGTCAAATAATATAAAATAATTTAATTTTTTTGATAATATTTTATATGAAAATATTTATATAGATAAGATGTGGCAGTGGATCCCACTTAATTGGAGGTGAGTTAGTCCACCTCAACTTTCATATATACATTTTAATTTTTAATTTTGACAAAACTATGATTGTGTTGTAAACTTATAATAGCAAATAAAATGTCACATTGTGCTATTTTTGCCAACTTTTAAAGTTTGGTATAAATCTGCAATAGGTCTCAAACGTTGTAATTTTTGACAGCAATAAACTTTAAGGAAAATTAAGTAAATTTTTGCCAGTAATGTGTGTGTTTATGCTAATAATTTTACTAGTAATTATCATCTTAATTTATCTAACGATGACTATAGTCATTTTCTTCCATCTATCTTATTTTGAAAATTATGGCGAATTGGTACATGACCTTTTTGATTTATTGTAAATCTATCCACGGTCAAAATAGTATGTGCCCACATTGACATGACATACATATGTAAATTATTTGCTAATGTGCTAATCATTAATGGTATACATGTTGTAAATTGTTGGATTATGGACACCCATGACTGAACATAATCCATTTCTAAAATTCAAACACAAAAGGATTTAGATAATATGAGATATTATCTAATAATTATTATTTATTTAAGTTTTGAATTTTAGAAATTTAAAATCCAAAAAGCCTATCTCTATCTTTTATTAAAAAGAAAAGAAAAAGAAAAATATATATATATAAGTTTTTCTTTTTGGTGGTTTTCTCAAAAAGCTCTCTAGCTTTTCTCCCACTGTTTTTTATCCTGGTGATATTTAGATCATGAAAACAACAGTCTTTACTCTAGTAGTTAAGGTTTCGATCATCATACCTGTTACATACTCCGCTGCAAAAAGGTTAGTGACCTTACTATTATTTTTATCATTGGTAGTCTTCATGATTTAATACCATTGGCATGATTTTTGTTGAAAATTATTTAGAAAATATGTTTTCGTGATTTGTTTGTGATTTTTGTTGTTAAATTCATAATATATTAATATTTTATGTATGATTTTCTATTGATATGTTTAATGGATTATTATATTGGTTATGACTAGATTCATAATTGTTATTCATTTTTATCATTTAAAAGACATGAATAATAATATATATATGTTTGTTATTATTTTTTGAGAATTATGTGCCTTTTACCCATTAAATATCAGTGACACATATGTTTTTCATCCACTGGTTAATGCACTGTGTTTTTTGGAAATCTGTATTTTTCTGTCTTCTAGTGCAAAATGTGTTTTGATTTTTTAAATTAGTATGAAAATTGATATCACTAGTTTAGAAGGGTATTTTTAAATTTTGACCTTACCAATGAGACGAGAGCACCCAAAAACCCCCCACCGAAAAAAATTCGAACATCAGAATCGGTTGGGAAGGAGGCGCGTGGCTGCACGCGCCACCTTCATTAAGTGGAGCTCAGGATCCACTCAGCAACTAGGCTAGCCACATGGCGAGAGTTAATTGGGAGCTCAAGCCATGTGGCTAATAGGCTCATGCCAAGTGGCATAAACTAATTGAGTCAGCATCCACGTCATTAAAACATGGACCAATGGGGAGTGTACATGTGGCACACATGTCACACGTGACAGATGACGTGGATGCCACATCAGTATTTAGGACCAATAATATATCAACACGTGGCGCACACGTCAGTAATATAGACCAATCACCTTGTGACACGTCGCATCAATTAAGAAAAAAGGAAATTTTGACCCACGCGTGGCGAGCGTGGTAACTTATCACTGATAAGCGTATGTGGGCACGTGAGCTCTGTAGAAAACTCTGTTTTTCATCTCGTTTTTTTTTTCAGTATGCATATTTTGATTTTTTTAATTTTTGGGTATACGTTTTATATATTTTTGAGCATCCAGAAAATAATTTTTAATTTTTCCTTGTTATTGAAAAATATTTAATTAGTTAAATATTGTTTAAAAATTATTTTGTGACTCCAGAAAATTATTTTGTGAAAATCAAATTTAAAATGCATTTTTAGATTTTTTTTTATTGTCTCCATGCATAATGATATTAATTGAAAATTTGTTTTGAATTATCTTAGATTGTTACTCTGTGTAATAAACTAATATTCCTTTTTCTATATTATGTATAAAAAAGGAAGTCATTATGCAAATTCCCACAGTCATTAGGAATGATTGTCTGAGGCAATGGGTTCTTCATCTTCGAAATGAGATTTGATAGATGAGGATGGGAACTAGGAGACGTTGGGATGATATTGATGCACTAATTGAACATACGATACGTGTCCATGAAAAGATGCGAAGTTGTATTTTGTGTGATGGTTACTTTCGAGGTCGTGACTTCGATGGTCTCATGTTTGATATGGCAATGACCTTTAATCATGGTGATTATGGCAGAATTTTGCATCAAGTGTGGGTTAATGGTGTTAATCACAACTATATGCGTGCTATAAGAGCATTTTTCAGAATCATATCAGATAGAGGATTTATGAGAATTGTTCTTCCTTCTGAAGACATGGTCCTAAAAAGTGGATGAATTGTGAAGCGTCTATGATACACTAGGGATGTACTACACTATGTTCCTTTAGATCTTATGTTTAGTCTCTATAGGTCCAACCCCTTAAAGATCATTTACATGCCTAATGGGCAAGCTCCTTGAATAGACTTAGTGATTATTTTCTTAGTGATATCATTTGATGTTTAGAACATCATTACTTTAGTTATGATTGTTGGATTTGGATGTTCATTTATGTTTTGGCTTCTTTAATAATTTCTTAATAAGTGTTTGAGATACATTTATCCATCACATGCAATTTCTTATTTTGTTTATTTAATTGCATTTATTTTTTTTGTAATATTTAAATGTGTTTATTTATTGCATCTTTTGAAATTGTTAAGAGAAGACCAATAAAATGATCATAAAACTTTAAAGTTAGAGAACTTAGAAGTTTGATCCAATAATCTTTATTACTATGCATAAACTTTTAACTAGTAATATCAAATATTAGAACTTATATGGTAATTGGAAACTTAGTGACCTCTTCGAATCTAAGTCTAGTGGGAGATTTGATTAGTTAATATGTTAAATGCATAGTAATTATGTGTATTGCATGTTCTCCTAAAAATGTGCAACCGTCTATCAAAACATCATAAGGATCAACAATGACAACTGCCACTAAGTCTGTTGTTGTTGAGCTTAACAAGGATCTCTAGTTGAATGGGGACAATTATGATATTTGGAGCATGAAAATTTAATATGTGCTCGAAGAACAAGAGGTTCTTGACATGCTGAACATTGTTATGACTGAGATTGAGGATGGATCCACTATCCAGCATAGGCAGGATAGGGAGGTATACCAAACATAAAAAAAAAAAAAGAATTCTACTACTCGCATCATTCTACTTAGCGTAATGGATGATGACATTGCTAAGCAATTTAAGAGGTTTGAGGACACAATGGAACTTTGGAATGCTTTGAGGGAAATGTTTGGAGGTATGTCCTTGACTAAGCTCCGCTCACTGACCATTAAGTTCGACACCTATAAGAAGCGTCCTGATCATACAATGAAAAAAATCTAAAAGAGATGTCTACTATGATCTGTGAATTGAATGATGCTAGTCATGTGTTGACTGAGGAGCAAAAGATTCAAGCTATCATCCACTCTTTGCCCAATAATTGGGAGCATATGAGGATGCACCTAACACATTCAAGGAATATAAGGAACTTTGAGGATGCTACGTGATATTTGGAGTTAGAGAAAGATCGACTTACGTCGTTCAAATTCAATGCACAAGTGCATTACACTCAAGGAAGTTCCTTTAATGGAATGAGTTCCAACAATAACAAGCATAAAAATCAAGGTAGAGGGCAAGCTAAGGGGCTGAAAAAGCAAAAGCAAGAACAAAAGAAGAATGGAAGGTCAAAGAACAAGAGAATGATCAATGTTGCATGTGTAAAGTGCTACAACTATCAACAAAAGGGGCACTATGTAAAATATTACAATGTGCCTAAAAAGGTACACCCTATTTACTCATATGTGAGTGAAGCTTGTGTATCAAGTTCTATGTTCTTAACTAAATTTATTCCTTTGTGGGTTGTTAATTCAGGAGCGACCGACCATGTAATGAAGGATCGTGGAGCCTTCGTAGATTTCCAACGAATACTTAATGGAGAGAGATGGATCTATATAGGAAATAATGCAAGGATTCAAGTTAAGGGAATAGGCACATGTAAACTAGTTTTACGTGGTGGTCGAACCTTTCTCCTGTATGATGTTCTCTATGCCCCAAGTATTCGTAGGAACTTAGTCTCTGTTCTTATTTTATTAAAATTTGGTTTCAATTGGTACTTTTGTGATGATAACGTGCATTTACGTTTGGATACAATATTTTATGGTTTCGGTTTTATTTTAGATGGTTTTATTGCTATGGATATTGATCATGTCAATTTCAATAATAATGTTAGTTTTTCTTTAGTTACTACTTCAAATAATCATGAAAATAATGTGCATTTATGGCATGCTAGATTGAATCACATTGCCAAGATCGAATGAGTTGATTAGCAAAACAAGGCCTCTTAGGTAATTTAGAAAAAGTTGAATTATCTACTTATGAGCATTGCCTTAAAGAAAAACTAACTAGAAAGCTATTTGAAAAAAAGCAACTAGAGCCGAATTTCCTTTACAACTAGTTCATTCAGATATATATGGTCTAATGAATGTGAGGGTTAGGCGTGGGGCCTATTACTTTATCACTTTCATAGATGACTATTCTAGATATGGTCACGTTTACTTGATATCCTACAAATACGAAGCTTTAAGTTGCTATGGTGGAAAATCAATTAGATAGAAGGATTAAAGCCTTGAGAACTAATCGTGATCGTGAATATCTTTTTGAAGATTTCCAGACTTTATATGATGAAAAAAGAATTGAGCATCAATTGTCTATTCTTAAAACTCCTCAATAAAATGGAGTTACTGAAAGAAGAAATATGACTCTTCTTGATATGGATAGATCTATGATGGCACAAGCAAATTTATCAATTTCCTACTGGGGAGATGCATTGCTTACTACCACTTATATTCTAAACCGTGTGCCCTCGAAGTTTGTTACTCTACCCCATATGAGTTATGGACTGGTAAAAAACCCAACTTAAGCTATTTGAAACTTTAGGGTTATGCTGCTTATATTCATGATACCTCAAATAAATATGGAAAATTAGGTCTAAAAGGTAAAAAGAGTATCTTTGTGAGATACCCTGAAGTGTCAAATGATACGTTTTCATAGGTGAGTAGAAAAATGGTATAGTGACAGAATTTGAATCATAAGATGTCACATTCATTGAAAATGAATTTCCTAAGTTAGGCGATGTAGGTCAAGACTATACTCTTTATGAGACCCAAGAAATGGACACTCAAAGATCACTCCATTCGAGTGGGAGAAATCTAGAGGAAGAAGATAATGGTCTTTCACCTCCAAATGATCTGAATGTTCACGATCTTAAGTTGAGTGGGAGTATGATTCCTGACTCCAGTAGGAGTGTAGAACTTGAACCAAGTGGAAGCATTCTGAATTATGATGAATATATGAGGTATGTTTGTCAACATTCTAAATTGCAAAGATCACAAAGAAAGAGTTTTCTACCTAAAAGATATCGATCTGATGGTATGAGTCAGGCTCTTTTAGTTGACCTATAAGAAGTTGATGAGCAAAGGAATGTGTCTAAAACTCTTTCATGTCCGGCCAAAGGTGAATGGATTAAGGTAATGGAAGAAGAAATGGCATCCATGAGATCAAACCATATTTGGGAATTGGTTGATCTGCCAAAAGGATGCAAAGCAATTGGGAATAAGTGGGTTCTTAAAATCAAGCGAAAAGCCAATGGAAGTATCAAAAGATACAAGGCTCACCTAGTAGCAACGGGTTACACACAATAAGAAGGGATTGACTATGAGGAGACTTTCTCTCATGTTGTGAGATTTACATCCATAAGGTTAATTCTGGCTATAGTGGCAAATTTAGACCTAGAGCTACATCAAATGTATGTAAAGAATACTTTTCTCAATGGAGAATTGGATGAAAATATCTATATGTCACAACCAGTAGGTTCCGAAAAAAAAAGTAGAAAATAAAAGGTTTGCAGATTATTGAGATCAATATATGGCTTTAAACAGTCTTCTAGACAGTGGTATATTAGGTTTTATAATACGGTTATTTTAAATAACTTTGTTATGATAAGCGAAGGCCACTGTGTTTATTCCAAAAGCTCTGGAAGTAAATTTGTTATTATAACGTTATATGTTAATGACATACTTATAGCAGGAAATAATGTTGAATACCTAAAGGACATTAAGAGTTGGTTGTCGTCCAATTTTGAGATGAAAAATATGGGTGATGCAGTATATATTCTTGGAGTTAAGATTACAAGAGTCCATTTGAGAAGGTTGTTGTCTCTTTCTCAAGAGACTTATATCAACAAAGTCCTTGAAAAGTTTCATATGCAAAACTGTAAGCCTATAAATAACCATATAGCTAAGAGAGAGACCCTTATTAAAAAAATGTATCCCCAAACATAACAAGAGGTTGAACATATACAGAATGTTCCTTATGCAAGCACCGTTGGAAGTCTTATGTATGTAATGTTATGTACAAGACCTGATATTTGCTATACTGTTGGGACAGTAAGTAGATATCAGTCCAACCTAGATGAAGCATATTGGAAGGTAGTCAAGAGGATTTTGAGATACTTGAAAGGAACTGTGGACTACTTGCTGTGTTATCTAGGAAAGGATCTGTAATTTAGAGAATACACAAATGTTGATTGGGCTAGAGATGTAGATAAGAGGAAATCTACATCTGGTTTTATTTTCTTGTTAAAAAATTATGCCATCTCCTAGAGTAGCAAGAAATAAACATGTATTGCCTTATCAATAATTGAAGTGTTGAGTATAATTTATTATATATTTTTGAGTTGAATTTTAATGAATTTTGAATAATTAATTA